>JAWWMK010000008.1:226597-237573 GCA_035047105.1 Galeopsomyia nigrocyanea
CCCCCCCCCCCCCCCCCCCCCCCCCCCCCCCCCCCCCCCCCCCCCCCCCCCCCCCCCCCCCCCCCCCCCCCGCGCGAGCGCCGACGCCGATTAAGTATTCCCTTCTCGCGAAAGGAGTAAGAGAGAGAGAGAGAGAGAGAGAGAGTAGCTTTGCTGAGAGAGCTCAACTCACGATTTGACATTCGCGCTCGCGAGCGCACATACACGAATTTTCGAGCGAGAGGTGAACGTATGTGTGTCCGCGGGCGGAGATTGTTGTTGTTGTTGTTGTTATTTTTTAATAATAGACTGTTCATGCACACACACATACGTTTATTTTGCCGTCTAGATCTCACGGTTGATTGGCGAAAGTTTGTATAATTTTCTTTTTGCATAGATGAAATGCATAATTCAAACGATATCACTGCTCGAATTCAAATTACGTTATTAATTCAAACTGCCAATGACAATCCAATTAACTTGCAAGCTCGAGTTCTCGCGGACATAAAAAAAAACGAAACAATTTCACGACTCGACATGACAGTCAATTGTGTGTTTGTATATACTGCAAAGAGAAGTTGAGTGGTAATTCAAGAAGAGCAACTTCTAAACAACACAAACCAACTTGCAGTACATTTCGCAAGCTTTTATGCGCGCATCAGCAGCATAGGCAGCAGCGCATACACGCACTTGCACTATACAAGAGACTCGGACCATCGAAGCTCTTAATTATACCCGACGAGCTGCGCGCTCTATTTTTACGGCCAATTAAGGATACGTATATAGCGAGAACTGCGAACGCGCGCGCGGCGGCTGCTCAATTATCAGGGCTGCGAGTACGTACGTATGTATGTACGTACACACTACTATGCGTGTGCGAGAGAGAGAAAAATGTGGGAAACAAGCGAGTCGGGAAACGGAGCCCCGCACACTGCTCGATTTTATGGGGCGTTCTTTTTTTTTCTTCTCTTACGTACGCGCGAGAAGGAAGCGAGGGCGTTTTCGGTGTAAATTTGGCAGGAATGGGCTTGTAAATTTTGAGCTGAAAAAAAATCGAGAGTAAAAATGATGAAAAACAAATTTTTCTAATTGAGTAAGTGAGCGAATTGATTGTTGAAGTTTGAATTGAACACAAAGAGCCAAAAGAATAATTGCGTTTAGACCTCGGTTTAGACTCTTTCTATATCGTTCTCCCCCATACATTAATCTCCGAAACTCCCGCACCGACGCTTTCAAACTCTATTTAGGATAACGATGATGATGATGGCGATGGCGAGGGGAGAAAAACAAAATAAGTTGCTATAACCATTTGTGCGCGTTGCATGTCGATATCAATTCTCATGGATTTATATTCGTCATAATTGAACTCCGCGCGTAACCGAGGTTGTTAGATACGGATGCATTGCTGCGCGAGGCGCGTAAATTGCTTTTAGCCAACAATTTTCCGTGAATATATACGCTGTTATATAGTAGTATGCTGTCTCATTTGTTGATTTCTAAACCAAATGATGAATATTGCGTTGCGTGTAGACTCTTGATGTCGAGTGGGATTTTGCAACTACATTTTTTTCTTAAACGCGCTGCTCATTTATGAAACAGTGTTTGAAAAATTGTCTAATCAATTATTTTTCATCACTGACATCAATTTATTTTTATAAATTCTGCTCTATCATTTATAAATTATTTTAGATTGGATTATAATTTTCAATCTATGGCGATAAAAATGTTGGAATATAATTATAAATCAATTTAAAATTCGCAACTATATAGTCCCGAAGCAATAATATGTTCAAGGAAATAAAAGAGTTATTCCGAGAGTTATTCTTATGTATTTAGAGCTGCTGAGTCCGAATATACATGTCCTTTGTTTCGAAAAAAAAAATAGTACGGTTTGTTTAAACAAATTGTGAAAAAAATAGTTTATCGATCTGGGTAAATATTTTCTAATTAATTTGGCTTATTTTAAGAAGAAATGGTCTCTTGTCATTTTTTCGTAAAATGCGAATTTCAAAAGTTATGAATTTTTGAAGGTCTAAAACCTGACGATTTTTTAATAACTTTGGATGTTAATAACTTTTTATCTATTGCCATTTACATTGAAAGTTAGCGCTTATGTTCTTATGTTTCAACCTTTGGAGCCGGATCATCTGCGCGGATTCCTCCAAAGGTTGGAACATTAGCGCTGACTTTCAATGGAGCGGACTCGAACTTATCGAGTACAGACTGAACTTTGAATCACATTAATTTGTAGGGCAGTTCTTGAGGAACAAGTACGTTTGTCAATTTTCAAAAAATATGCAATAGATAAAAAATTATTAACATCCAAAGTTAGTAAAAATCGTCAAGTTTTAGACATTTAAAAATTCATAACTATTGAAATTCGCATTGTACGAAAAAATGACAAGAGACCTTTTCTTCTTAAAATGTGTCCAATTACTAAAAAAAATTATTCAGATCGGAAAATCATTTTTTCATAATTTGTTTAAACAATTGCGATTTAAAAAACACTTGCTATTTTTTCGAAAAAAAGGACATGCATATTCGAATTCAGCAGCTGAAAATACACAAGAATCACCCTTTATTTATTCCCTTGGACATTTTATTGCAAACGGGAATCCACCCCGGACTAATACACCTTATACTCCAATTTAAAGCAGTCTACGATTAGTAAACACACGTCTGCGTACATTAGGCCGTCACACCGATTCTCAAAGCGACGCGTCTTGGGAAAAAAAAGTGCGCTCAAGAAAGCCCGATTTGTCGGTAATTTTTCTGAGATTTCTCACGGCGATTGTGACGCGCCGTAAATCATCGAACGGAACATGCCGCCGCCGCCGGTGCCGGTCCCCGCCTCCGCCCCCACCGCGCTCACCGATCAGCTGATCCGTTCTCGCGGCGCGCAAAATCTAAAGATGCGGGACGCCAGATTTGTGTTTCTGTTTTGGTTGATTTTTCGCGATAAAGTCGATTTGTTTGGTGATGTATAGCGCGACGTTGATGATAGCGAGTGAATTTGAACATTTTGCGCTGCAAAGTTTTCAGTTGAGACGTGAGGAGTAGCATTAATTTTGAGGAATAAACAAACTTTAAGGTTAAGTTTGCGTTGTTTTTAAATTTATATTTTTCGTTATCACAATATTTCTGTGTATAGAATTCTCGCAAATACTTCAATCTATTAGTTTTTTTCTTATGATTTCATAATTACAAACAAAACGTGTACTGTTCTAATATTTCATTTTTTCAAAATATTGTGTAATCATGGACTTATTATTTTCTTTTTGCACTAATAGGATTGTATTTATTAAAACATGGGAGTATTAGGTCTATGGAGATTGATTGATGCAACAGGAAAGCCTGTTCCATTAGAAACTCTTGAAGGAAAAGTGCTAGCTATTGGTATATATTTTCTTGCATTTTATGTCCATCCCACAATTTTCAATTTACAAGATAACAACAATTATCCAAAATTTGCCTTTTTAGATGTTTCGATATGGATCCATCAAGTTATTCAAGGCTATCAAGATCGAAGAGGCAATTCTTTACCCAATGCCCATTTGATTGGTTTGTTCAACAGAATTTGCAAGTTAATGTACTTCAAAATCAAACCAGTATTTGTTTTTGATGGAGGTGTACCACTGTTGAAGAAGAATACTATTGTAAGTTCAATCATCACACATTGAGTTTCTTTGTTAAATAAACCAAATTATTTGATTAGTAGAGCTAAATTGAAAAATTTTTGCAATCTTTTTGAAAAATGTTTTCTAAATTGAAGAGTAGTTGTTCTTCATAGCGTTTCTTTATCTGGCTTATAATATCTGCAAGACATAATTAGCTCAGCGTGGGAATCAGGTAGTGGGAACCGAGTCCTCTCATTCTTTTGTGTCCACAGGCTACACGCAGGAAGCTAAAATCTATTGCAGCTAGTAAAGCACAAAAGTTGAAAAACGATTTGATAAACAACCTGATAAAACACACAGCGGTGAAGGGAGCACTTGACAAAGGAAACGATGAAGGAGAAAGTAGCACAACCCAGGGGTTCAAGGATTCAACAGCCGTACCAGGCACTTCCAAAATGCCTGATATGTACTTTTTACCTGATATACCCAGTACTAGTCAATTTACAGATCATGATGATTACATAAGATCTGACGAAGAAGATCCGTTGGAATTGAGTCCTCGAAAACAGACTAAATGGATGGGAAATATTCATGCTGTTAATATTAACACTGAAGAGTTTAAAAACTTACCAGCAGATGTTAGATATGATATTCTGACAGATTTGAAAGAAACAAGGAAACAGAGTTCTTGGGGTCGGATTCACGAGTTACCAACTGTTAGTAAAATATTTTTTACCTAAAAATCTATTTTAAAAAATACTGTATTATTCATCTATTCCAGGGCTCAAATAAATATTCTGGTTTTCAAGTTGACCGTTTATTAAAACGACGAAATGTTCAAGAATCACTTGAAGTTGCTGAGAAAGAAATGGGAGGAAAAACTTTGACTCTAGAAGAATTGGAGCAGCTTTTAACAGATCAAGGTATTAATACAACTCAAAAACAAGATGCTGCATTTCGAATAGCTGCTGATAGTTCAACCAGAGTTATTTATATGAAAGGTAAATTATTAATATGTACTGCTATGATTGAACATGCTAAAAATATATGTATTTAACTTATTTTTTTCTAATTTAGATAAACCTCTATCACAAAATACTGAAAATTCCAATGATTCCAAAAGCTCTGATCAGAAAGATGAAGATTCAAACGCAAATTCAAAAGGTCAAGACTCCAATGGAAATGATGCTCTCACAGATTCAATGTCTGTTTGTTCTGATACTTCAGTAGCAGTAATTGATAATATTTATGCTTATGATTTGGATGAAGATTGGCTTTCAGATGAAGGTTTCAATGAAACCACCCTTAATGACTCTTCCATACTTCCTAAAAGTGTCATACCTAAGTCTGTGATGAATCCTGCTCTAGCTTATATGTTGGAAAACAGTGGTTTAAGCAAAGAACAGATTCTTAAAATAGTTGAGCAGAGTAAGAAAAATAAGAAAATGTCTGATACAACTGGTTCTCAAGGATCATCAAAACGAAAAAAGAAACCAAGACGTTCTTTGCATAGCAAGGGCAAAAGAAAAAAATTATTCGTTAGTACGATTGAGTCGCCCAAAATAAAGAAAGAAGTTCCAGAAGAGCCAGAAGTATTAAACATTATTGAATCTAGTTCAGAATCTAATGACTTTGATGAAGTTTTAAATGAACCGAAAGTTTCAAACGTCACTGAATCTGGTTCTGAATCTGATGACTTTGTTGAAGTTCCAGAAACTATCGCAGATACAAAATCACCCGCGAAAAACAGTTATCCTGACAAAACAATTACTATGGAATCTTCAGATTCAGAATCGGATGATTTTGTAGAAATTCAAAATGTTTCTTTCCCAAAGCTTGTTAATACAGCCAATATAACGAAACCTCAATTTGAAATAACAGTCAAGGCAAATGAAAAGTTAGAAGATGATATTTTTGCCGATGTATTCGCAGATGATGACGCTATCAAAAAGTTGGATAACTTGACAGAAAATAAACCCGTAGTCAGTGAAATCAAAAGGTCTGACGATGTCGCTCTCATCGAATCAACAGACGAAGAAGATTTCATTGATGTCAAAGATGAGGAGCCGTCGTTTTTAGAAAGAAAAAGTAGTCATGTAGTACCATCAAGTCCTAATGTTGAACTACCAGAAGACAATAAAATGTCTCTACCAACTACTCCAGTTAAAGTACATCAAGATAAAACAGAGCTTAGCAATATTTCTAAAGAATGCATGGTAGTAAATGAAGTGCAAAGTGTAAATAGCGAGATTGTTGATAACGTTGAAGATAATACGAATGTTGAAAACATTGTTGAAGATAATATTTTAAACAATTCTAAAAGTATTTCGAAACCTAGTACAGAAGTAATCTCTGAAGAAACGGGACGGCACGATAAAGATCAAAGAGTTATTGATATCGAGAAAGAACCTCCTTTAGTCCTACCTGTTGATGAAAAGGAACTTGAGTCAATGAAGGTATTATTTCATTCATAATTCTTTTAAACATGTTCATTATTCTATATTGTTCGACCAATAAAAATTTTTTTGTATATTTAGGAACAATTAGAAGCTGAACAGAAGCAAATTACCGGAAACCTTGGGAAACTGGAGAGACAAGCAATAGACATTACAGATCAAATGAGATTAGAAGCTCAAGAGCTTTTACGTTTATTCGGCATACCTTATCTTGTAGCTCCTATGGAAGCTGAAGCACAATGTGCTTATTTAGAACAGATAAAACTAACTGATGGAACGGTGACGGATGACTCGGATATCTGGTTATTTGGAGGAAATTGCGTGTACAAAAATTTTTTCGACAATCACAAAAAAGTATTACAGTTTCTGTCAAAAGATATTGAGCACCACTTCAGTAAGTCATTTTGATTTTTTATATACTCAACAAAAACTATATTTGTAAGTTTCATTATGGAACAAAACACTGTTTTCAGAATTGAGCAGAAAAGAGTTGATATTGTTAGCTCTTCTAGTTGGTAGCGACTACACAAACGGCTTAGCTGGCGTTGGTCCTGTTACAGCCTTAGAAATTATTGCTTCTTTCCCAACTGAAGGAGAGGATATTTTACGAGGGCTACGTTCGTTCTGCGGTTGGTTTAGAGCTGGAAAATTGACTGCACCTGGTAAAGTTACTTTGCGTAACAAACTGAAAAATGTACGAATTGAAAAAGGTACCCATAACTTATAATCTTTTTTGATAATATAATGGAATTGCAAGTCTAATTTTTCAAACGTATTCGAAGGGTTTCCAAGTCAAGCCGTTGTGCAAGCCTACTTGGCACCGACGATCGATGAGTCAAAGGAAGAATTTACGTGGGGTAAACCAAATCTTGTTCTGCTGGCAGACTATGTAAAAAAGAAATTTGGTTGGACGAAACTAAAGTTTGATGAAATCATGAATCCCGTGATGCAAAGGTTTACTGAAAGCAAGAGTCAAAAAGGAATCGACGCGTATTTCAAGGTTCAGACTATTCCAAAATCCATTGAATCGGCTTTGAGTAAACGAGTGCAGTCGGCTGTGCAAAGACTAGGTGGTAAAAGTCAAGACGCCGATCCTTTGGATGAAGAATCAGCTGCTCCAACTCAAAAAGAGAAACCTAAGAGAGTTAAGAACCCCGTTTCTAAACGAGGAAAGAAATCCAAGGATGATACAGAGGAGCCGTCGACCAGTGCCTTGCCGATTATTGCAGAAACAAAGGAAGATAACGGCGAGCCTCAATCAATCGAAAAAGATGGATTACAAAGTACTGAAAAAAGTGAGCCGCAACAGCCTGAAAAAACTACGCGAAAGAAAAAGCCTGTCAATCGTGCTGCTCGAGAGAAGCCAAAGATGATTACGACTCACATCACTGAGCCCATCCCTCAGAGGGAGAGAGACAAAGTCAATGCTTTGAAATCGAAACTCAAAGCGATAGAAGTGTTTCGCAAATCGAAGTTGGATCGTGTCAAGAAAACAAAGAAAGTCACTAAAAAACTCAAAGATGAAGCCGAACTGTCTGAAAGCAGCAGTGATTCGTAAAGTTTTGTGAAGTTTGTGTTGGAATGGCGCACATTTATTGAATAAGGTAACTTTTAACTGTAATTATTTATTGAGCTTGCAAGAAGAAATTTTTATTATAGTTTTTTTACAAATTTTAGTTTAGTTATTTAAAAACCTCCCAGCAATCTTTCCTTCCCACCTCAGACGATCGAGATTAATGGTATTTTTTCGGTTGTAGTCGTAATGCTAAACTTTTTAATTTACCACATTATTACTTTAGACGCAATCAGGGAGAAATTACAAATGTTTCCATTTATTATATACATTTTGGTGTATTAATGATTCGATAAAAAGAGCATATTATTATTCATATCATCATTCAATGAATATTATTATAAAAAGTTTCATATACATTATTTTTCACATTTATATGGATATCAACAATTTGACTTTTGAGCGATAATTCATTATAGTTATAAAGTTTGAATGTCAAGTTCAATAAGCATATTTTTGGAAAGTTCAGATACTACCACTTTTGATATTTAAACATAAATAATTTTCGCCTTTGATTTCGCATACCTATAATGATGCTATGCTTTGTTTCAAAATCCAGCTGTTGTACCTTCTCTTCTATAATCAGAGTTAGCAGTTACTTGGCCGTTATTATTGGCTACCGCAAAGATACCACTCATCAGCCCAGAGGGGAGTGTAAGGTTGTGACCAATTTTATGCAAATAATTCAATACTTCAGGTGAAAATCCTTCCTCATGCACAATTGACATCGGAAAAAGCTTCGAGATATGATTGTTTTAGCTATATGTTTAGATTACTTTAGTCATTTAAAAATGAATATTTTAATAGTCTTACTTGATGGTGAATTCTATAAGCGTCTATGGCTTCTTTTATATTATAATCATTCCAAAGGTGTAAAATCATTATCGAAGCAATTGTGGTTGTTATTTTTGTTCCACCGGCACCACCGAGAACCAGTCGCACTTTTCTATTTTCATCTAACTGAAAGATATGATCTATGTATCTACATGAAGTATTTTATAAATTTCAATGTTAAATGTTCCTTTAACTTACTATAATTGTTGGAGCCATAGAGCTAAAAGGTCTTTTATAAGGTTCAATGTAATTGTTTGGCGAAGGTGGTAGACCGAAGCCATTAATGATGCCAGGAGAACTGAAATCATCCATTTCGTCGTTGAATATTATGCCAGTAGATTTCGAACGTATTTTTGCTCCTAAGCTGTAAAAAAAGTCATAATTTTACTAATTAAACTTTATTTTGAAAATGTAAGTAGCATTGTAGCATAAATACATCATATTGATTGTTGTGGTGACGGATACTGCAGAACCATCAGGAGCTAAAATCGATATTTGTCCAGTACCATGGTCATCTTTAAGAGAAGTGACAGCTTTATAATGTTCTGGCTCGTTATATGTTTTATCGTCTTCTATAATCGACTTTATAGTGTTTGCATAATCTTGTGATGTTAAATTAGCCACGAAATTGCCTGTTAACGTGAAGGTAAATGAAAAAATATTAACTTATATAGATTGCGGATATAAAGCAAAAGTTAAATAATTATTTACGGATGTCGACGAAATCGGGATCGGCCAGCTCAGTTCTTTTGGCGTATGCCCACTTGTAAGTTTCGATAATTCGTTGCCACATAATTTTCGGATCGTGAACGGGTACAAAGCCATAGAGTACATTTATAATGAATGTAAGTATAGCTCCCGAGCCTGGTGGTGGTGCTGTGTACATGGTCATATTGCCGACTTTAGATTCGATTGGTTTGGCCCATTTGACCCTTGAATTGTATATAAAAAAACACACTTTTTATGTTAAATTTTAATCAAAATAAAATTTAGGCCGCAGATAAATAGATTATTAAAAATTTAAAGTAACATCATACTTGTAGTTTGAGAAATCCTGACGAGTAATGATGCCGCCAAAACTTTGAATTTCATCTACTAAATATTTCGCGATAGATCCATTGTAAAACATACCCGCAGGATTTGATGCATCAGCTAGTTTTCTCAAAGTTTTTGCTAGTTTTGGTCGCATTATTCTTTCTCCTGCCTTATAAACAATTTTCAAACATGAAAAATAATTGAGATATAAAACAATTATCGATTTAAAATATACAACATTTGTACCTTATATATTTCATTTGTCTTTGGATTAATTAAAATTTCGGCCAGACCTGATTCTTTTCTAATAAAACTCTCCTCTTCTTTAAGATTATTCTCTAAATACTTTGTAACAATAGCACCGTTTTCGCACAATTTTATGGCCGGCTGGAAAAGTTCTCTCCACGGTACTCTTCCGTATCTTTGATGTGCTTCCCAGTATCCCAACAACTCGCCAGGCACTGCTATTGCGAGCCCTCCTAAAATAGTCGTCAAATTACTTTATTTTCAAATTTAAAAAAAAAAACATCTTTTTCTTACTTATTTGAAATTGAATCTTATCAGGTGACGACTGCGACTTTTCAAAATTTTTAAAGTCTTGAAGGTTCTTAAAGCTTTTGCAAAATTTCATGATGATTTTAAGTATTTTGACTTACCGTGAAGCGATAAATTTGCATTTCCACCGTACATAGTGGCGTTAGCCAGACCTGGCGCTGTTTCTCTTGCATTCAAAAACGTAGTTTCTCCACTAGGAGCATCATAGATGGTCATGAAAAATCCTCCTCCAAGACCCATACTAGAAATACACGACAATAATCAAAATAAATATTCGTTCAACAAAAAATTTCAAAAGCATAAATACTTGTGCAAAGTAGCAACTCCTTCACATAGAAGTGTTGCAATTGCTGCGTCGACAGCTGATCCATTTTTGTATTGCATTATATCAGAACCAATCTGCGCACATCCTGGCCCAATTGCTGCCACTGCTGCCTATAAATATAATTATATTACAGGCATTTTATAGCAGCGCGATATTTTTATGATTAATTTTGATACCTTTTTGTATACACCAAGTAACGATTTACTAATAAATTTTACATTATTATTCGATTGATTTACTGGATTAGCTGAGGTAGTTACTATGAAAATCAATGCTGTAAACGCCCTGTTATAAATTGAAAATACAATTTTTTAGTATTCTCTGTGAATTTTTATTTTGAAATTCATCAGTTTTTGCTTTCTCGAAGAGAAACCTTTGTATGTAACAGTGAAAATTTTCGATTGCGTAATTTTGATGTTTTTCTATGTTTTTGAGGTCGCTGAGTTCAAAAACGATGTTTTTAGAAAGTGTCCGGGTCCCAAAATTTTGTGTGTATGTATATGTGTGTGTATCGATGTGGGTGTATGTGGTCACTTTTGGTAAATTTTGTTCTCACAGTTCCAGTACCATTGCGTTCAAACGGTTCGAGCTATCTTAACGAA
>JAWWMK010000008.1:237673-287204 GCA_035047105.1 Galeopsomyia nigrocyanea
TATATATACCCGCAGAGGTACCTTAGCCCACATTTTTCGTGAATCTTTACTAGATTGAGGCTATCATTTTCAATTTTGATTGAAACTGTTAATTGACAAACGTGGTTCGTAGTTGTATACATTCAGCAATGTATATGTAGATTATGTGAAATATGACTATAGACAAATAACATAGAAAGTTCGAAGAGTGTTCTCATCAATCGTTGACATTGATTATTATCAATCCAATGAATCAATCATTAACTATTAAAAAAAAGATTTTGAGTAATTTTGACATAAGTTTATAGTGAATGCCTTTCAGATTAAGTGTATAAGAAAATTTATTTTTATTGTTAAAAATTTTATGCTCTTCGAAAAAGCATCTGCTAATGTCATTAGCAGCAGATCCCACAGCTTGGTATTTATAAAGGTGCTAATGCTAATTGAAAGGATTATTTCAGCTATTGCTGAAAATTATGAAATACCACAAAGAATGAAATATAAATTGCTTATTGATCAGTCAACAATACCTTGATATGTGGATCAATGTGAACTTCATTGTTCCGGTTGCAGGCAATATACTATAGTGCAATATTTGCTGATATGAGCGTGCACTTAACCAACTTCAGATAGATTGAAATTCAGTTTCCTCTATTAGCATTTGAATACAATCATATTCCGTTGATGTTACTCAGTCCGCAGAATTTAAGAGCATTTCCATTGAGCTGATGTCACAAACAATTTGCAAACTTTTATTTCAAATTTTGTTTTTGAGTACGCTTCCCGTAAATATCAATTTATGTAATCATATACGTCAGAGGCAGGCAAGAAGAGCCTCTGACTCCTAAATCATCTACCAACACCATACAAATTAACTACACAATAAACCGTTAAAAGAGAATAAATTCTCTGGTTAAAGTCTCTATGTACTAGGCACAGAGAAAACAAATGATTCACAAACCATTATTTCAAAAGAGTACAAACTATGCCAATTTCGATTGATTGATTGATTTATGTAATCATAGTTCGAAACAAAAATAACTTCCACCAGGTTAACAAGTCTGTAGGGTATGACGATTTAAAAAGTATGCTTCATGTAATATTAAAGAATTTTGCCAAAACATGTAATCAAAAGATATTGTAACAGTCTCAACCTCCCAATATAGAAATAAGAACAACACATATATAAAAGACTGATTTATTAACCTAAACTATACGTCTGACTATCACGACGACTAAACAATAACTAACTCGCTTTACGGCAACACCAAAAACTGCTTGGCAACCTTCTGATCTTCATTTCTTGACGATCGACGGCCCGACACACGTGCGTGTTCTTTTATAAATAAGTTGTTGTGTTTGATCTCTCTGTGAGCGTGAGTGTAACAATATTTTAAATGTATTAAATTTAAATATCTAGAGAAAAATCAAATAAATAGCAAACCGCACTAGAAATTAACGTGAATTGTTATGCAAGTGAAACTTGAACGTATGAATGCGGCCGGATCTTTTTTAGCTGACCAAGTCACCGTGGAGTCGTTTCCAATACTGACTGCAAGCCGAAGCTTGTCAGTTCAACTTACCTTCGAACTGTTCTGTCCCAAACAAATTTCCTTTTTTGAAAATCAGCTGGATTTCCCGCTGTGGGCCCTTTGTATTATTCGTTCACGGTCACATTCTCCAAGCAGGCTGTGCAAAAAGTCCCACACAGATCACTCTAATGATTTATGATCAACGCCAATAGCATTTTCCAATGTCTAAACTAAATTTCAAATTTCAGGTAATAATATCGATGCATTCAACTCCAAAATTTCAAAGCTAAACAAAATAACTAATCGAAAATGAAACATTTTTTACTAAAAGTGAGATTACGTACTACTGCGAGAAAAATAAAGATTTATAACAATGTTATTTAATGTACTCAAAAATATATGAGAAATATTGTTCTAAATTTTTAGCTATTTTATATTTTTTATACTATTATTTTTAGTGCCGTTATACCACGTAATTTTTAAATTGCTATACGTTCTTCAGATCGTTTGCTTATAAATCATTACGCTAAACAATTTAGACCCGCATGTGCTAATAATACCAATTTCGAAGCTGATATTATACACTATTAAAACTGGTTTTCACTGATATTTGATTTATAATCTTTAACTGCACAATATTAGCTCCCTCTATAACCTATTTTTCCAGGTTGTCAATTATAAACATAATTTATTATTTTTTTATATTAGTTTTTTCAATCTTCGCTTATTTAATTCCTAGCAATTATGAGAATAGTAATGGCAACAAGATAATATGTGTATACATATTAGGCAGCGCCCATATAATGCAGACGATTATTACCACCTTTTGAAAATAACACATATATTATGTAGCAATAAACATATTCGGATTGATGTTTACAATTAGATTCGTAAAATTAATGTTAGTGCTGAAAAAGTAGAATGAGCAAACTTAATTAGAAATTTGTAAGTGTGCATCAGAGTAGAGACCTTGATAATGGCCTTCGGGACTTTATGTGCTGACTTGCGGCTGCGCTTTGTTTTAAATGAGCGTCAAATCTACGATTATACACCAGTCTATCGAATAATTTATGTATCAGCATTTGGTTTTTTCTAAATCACTCATAAATCGAAGTAGAAATGAAAATAGCCATTATTTTATACGCTATTTCAACTGTACATTTGCGCTTTTAATTTAGAATAAATCGCGAAAATGGAAAACGATTCAAACTGAAAATATTAATACTAATTTAAAAAGTGCCTGGTCGCGTTGTATTTTCGTCGCTGTGAAATCAAATTTAATATTTGAAATTACTCAGTATTATATTAAATTTACCTTTGTATTTCGTATTAAGAAACAATGTAAAATGTAGTTTATAACTTTCGTGATTACGCGTTCATGATAAAGAAATGGTGACAAGGCGAATCTATAAAAAACATTCAAATTGATGCGAATAAATTTAATAAACAATTTTAAATTTACAATACTCAATATCTATTTTATTCATTTTTTAAATAAAAATTATATTGAATAACAATAAAACAGCTCTCCAAGATCTTTATAAGGCACAAAAGCGACATACTCGGCTCGGTAGAGTCGTAAATAGAAATTTTATTGTCTCTGAATATAGTCTTTAAAGGGAATTCTTCTTCCATTCTTTTAAGTTCTAACTCGCCATAGATTAAAACATAAGTAAAAATAGTTTTAAAAATATGTTTCAATCATAGGCATTTACAGTACAAAATTATATTATGTGTATTATAATAGCTATCAGCGTTGAAAAATTAGTATTCATATAAAGAAGTTACTATGTACAAAGTACGATAATGCTCATATCAAACAAAACATCTTAAATATATATCGTATTCAATTGATGTTTATAATAATTAATGGATATTGTACAATGTATATTATTATGATAGTCCATTCAAACTTATACTTCAAACTGGGGCTGTTAATCACCTACTCAAGCACACTTAAGACTCTTTTTCATTGCTAAATCACAATCGAATATTTCGTACTGAGATCAAGCACATAGGAACTCTGCACTGAAAATGTCTCCAAAAACAATTTGCAAACAATTTCAGAATCCTGCTGTTCTTCCTTGTCGCCTGTAATCAGAATTGGCCGTTATCTTTCCATTACTATTTGCTATAGCAGTAACCGCACTTCCAATTCCAGAAAAAGTGGTTACGTTGTGACCGATGTCATATAAATATTGCAAAACGCTTTGTGGAAAATTTTTCTCATTTTGAACTTTCATCGGGAACAGCTAAAAAAAGTATTATTTAGTAATATTTAATGTTGGTTATATAATTTTTTATATTATTTCTACCAACTTGATGGTGAAGCCTGTGAGCGTCGATAGCTTCTTTAATGTTATAATCATGCCATAGATGCAGCACCATGATAGAAGCTACTGCTGTAGTGATTTTTGTTCCACCAGCACCGCCAATTACTAGCTGTACTTTGTTGTCTTCATCCACCTTACACAGAAAATTTTCGTAAAGTTTTAAAATGCATATTTTTTAGTATGTATAAATAATCATTATAACATAAGCGGTTAAAAAATATACCAGATGTTCAAAAATGTTCAAATCGAAAAGATAAATACTTGCCAGGTTATTCGGTTTTGTTTAAGAAATAAAGTATTATTTTCACGACTATAAAGTTGTACAATACACCATTAATTAGAAAAAAACCGTGGGACCACTCGGCCCAGAGGGACCGTTAGGGGTTAATATTGTTAAAACAACAAATTGTACACTTTAATCATTACCAGTATAGTGGGTGACATTGAACTCAATGGCCTTTTGTAAGGCTCGATATAATTATTTGGCGAGGGGGGCACATCAAATGCATTCGTAATGTTTGGGGCACTAAAGTCGTCCATTTCATCGTTGAATATGATGCCGGTCGATTTTGATCGTATTTTAGCACCCAATCTGTTAATTACAAAGTTTTTTTATATTTTTATTCGTTAAAACATGAAAAAATTCAACATACACTTGATTGATTGTCGACGTGACTGAAACTGCAGAGCCATCGGGAGCTAATACTGATACGTGTGCTGTACCGTGAGTTTCTTGGTTTGTCGTATTGGCACCGTAAAATTTTGGATCTTGATACGTTTTATCGTCTTTGATCTTTAACCTGATACTATCGGCATAATCTTCAGATGTCAAGTTCGCAACAATTTCCGCTAAAAACAATTCAAATTCATCAGAACATGAATTTTTAGAAAATCAAGGAAATTTCAAAACAATTTATTGTTTACTTATGTTGACGAAATCCGGATCACCAAGTTCAGTGCGCTTAGCGTAAGCCCATTTGAAAGTTTCGACGATTCGTTGCCACATGATGTTCATATTATCGGTAGGTAGGAGCTTCTCAAGGACATTCAGCATAAATGTAAGTAGAACGCCTGAGCCAGGCGGTGGCGCGGAATACATTGTCATTTTTCCAAGTTTCGCTACTGTTGGTTCACTCCATTTTATCCTTGCATTTCGAAATTGATTTTTTATTTAAAAAAAGGTTAATTTTATGGTATTACTTTAAGCTTAGAAAACCCACTTATAATTGGCAAAATCTTCTTCAGTGATGATTCCTTCGAATCCTCGTATTTCAGCGACAAGTTGTTTGGCCATATCTCCTTTGTAGAAAAGATCAACTGGATCTTCAGCATCCGCTAATTTCCTCAGGGTTTCTGCCAGTTTGGGCCTTTTTATTCTTTCACCTTCCTAAAGAACAACGTCTATTCAGAGCAAAAGAGAAAAATTTTGTACCTCAACTAAACATTGGGTTCTGACAAATTTTAACTGTCCTTACCGCATACAGCATATTTGTCGCATTGTTTATCAAAATTTCTCTCAACGATTCTTCCTCCCTAATATATTTTTCTTTGCCCTTGAGGCTGTTGTAGAGATATCTATTGATGGTAGTACCAATTTTGCATAATTCAATAGATGGCTCAAACAATTCTTTCCATGGGACTCGTCCGTACTTTTTATGCGCCTCCCAGTATCCCATGAGTTCTCCTGGCACAGCAACGGATAATCCTCCTGACAATTTTAATTTGTTCAGTCAAAATTTATATCAAATCAAGAAAATTTTAATGTAACAAAGATTGTTAAATACCTGCAAAAGATAAACTGGCATCACCACCAAACATGTCCTCAGTAGCGTTTCTCGGTGCCGTTTCTCTCGCGTTCAAAAACTCAGCTTTCTGAGTTTTCGCGTCGTAAATAGTCATTAGAAATCCTCCGCCAAGGCCCATACTGAAAGTTGAAGAAAAAAAATGAAACTTGACTTTTTTAATCTTAATTAAGTAATAACTAATGCTCGGCGAGTGTTCACGCATCATTTACTGCCGATCTTGTTAATAAAAACTCCGGTTTCTTTGTGATTGACCTCGATTGCTGTGCGAATGAAAAAAAAAATCAGTGACTGACGCAATGAAATGCGTTGCATACCTGTGTAGAGAGGCAATTCCTTCGCATAAAAGCGCCGCGATTGCTGCATCAACTGCCGTACCATCTTTGTACTCTAATATATCGGAGCCTATTTTGGCGCATTCCGGCCCATTTGTTACTACTGCGGCCTAAAACAGGTTTATGTCAATTTTTTATGATTATTGAAAACCGCAGCTATCCTGAATTTTAAAAAAAAGTCAGTCGCAATTACCTTCTTATAAATACCAAAGTGCGAATCGCTTACGAATTTCGAGTCAGTTGGATTAGATTCACGTGAAGTTGCAAAGTATACTGCTACCATAACAATTATGGCTAGTGCTACAAGCACACCAGCGCCAATCAAGACTTTCTTTTGGCATAGCCTGAAAAAAAATCACGAATAGCAAGTGCATCATATTTAATATTTTATGACAATGGTTTCACTAAAGATATATCGTTTACTTTCTTATAATCTATTTTGTGTATATATTATAACTATATTGCTCAAAGGTATATAACTTGTAAAACTTGTAAGACTTTAGCTAAAATGATATTTTCATGAGCTACAGCGGATTTCTTTATTTATACGTTCGGCGGTTCTATATAAATTTATATTATACTTTTTTAAAGCTACCGCATAAAAATTATATTATTTTATAAAATTGACACCTAAGCGCCATTTTACATAAGCTTAACGTAATCATCAATTACGATCATAAGAATACTTTCGTCACAAAATTTTGAAACTTTTGAAAATTTTTGACGATTGTCATCCTTTTTATATTTCCTCATTGCAGGGTGATTTATTGTCAACGGAAAGAAAGATCAACAGAAAATGAATAAAAAATTCCATACAATATTACTTAAGTATTAAATGTACAAAGCTATATGAAATTTGATTAAAATCAAAGGTATGTATTATGATAATGAAAAATGTCATATCTCTACCTATTAAGATCCTCATTTGATCAATCGCTAAGATAATCAATCTCTCAAGTAACACAATCATTAACGTGATAATGTTTAAGTTGACACGATTCTCGAGATAATGATCTTTGCAATTATCGTTTTCGTACAAAGTGTTCTTTCAACAATTATGCTTTATTACTGCGGTCAAAGTTTTATTTCCAGTTCACTGCAGAGTCATAATGTTTTTTTTATGTCAACTGCAATATACGCGTGAGTAGAATGTGTAGTAGATATATTTTTTCGACTCCGCGTCATTAGTAACAATTAGTTTTCTCGCGTGCAGTAATAAAACTCAAGGTTGGATAGAAATTGGTTCAAACCATTGACACAAATATCGTGAGCTCTACTTTTATCAAAAAAAAAAAAAAATTATTGCTTCCTTGAAGAAATAAATTTGTTTTTAACTTTATAAAAATTCATACCCAACAGGATTCTTTGAATTTGAACATGATATCGATATTATTTATTAAGAGAAGCACGTTTGGCATATATGATGTATAATGACAAAATAGTTGGTCTTTTACGTGTAAATCTTTTCAAATCAATGTACTTTTGAAATATCTACAACTCTACCCATTATGTAATGCTAATTTAGCATAATTATTACATGTCAACCTCCATTATTGGAAAGTTACAATCTCATTAAGTTTTGTAAAAAAAAATAAATAAAAATAACGCATTGCTTATGAGTTTTTCTACTGACTACTGTTTACTTTAATTCAAGAATACAGTACGAAATGTTGCTCCGCGTTTCTTTTCTTTTTCATTTTTTAGATAACCTTCATCCACTCATTGAGAAAAGCCTTAAAAAAGTTTGTTCTTCGATAACCTTCATGAGTTTATTAGTAAACGCTTAAAAAGAGTTTTTTACTATTATCAGCAATGCAACATAAATTTACAATGAAGGCGCCTCAATAATTTTAATCCACGAGTCAGGAAAAAAAAATGTCAGACTTCATTTATCAACCAAGTCTTAAAGAGCTTTTATAACTTGATCGTTTTAATGACACAAGGAAGTTTTTTATTTTTATTGCCTGCGTAGCACGTCAAATGCTTTCGCGAAAAAAGAATGAACGTCAAATGCATTCGCGGATATTGAGCTTAAGCATCTATGCCTGTGCAGCGATATGTACAATATTAGACATTAATCTTTTACAACAACGTATCGACTGGGTAATCGTAAAACAATTTAATAATAGATGTCCATAAAATCATCAGGATGTTGAATGAAAAGTTCAAATTATAATAAACAAATATTAAATATGCTTTCAAGGCGCGGCTCAAAATGGCAATCACTTCAAAACCGCATCTCAACCAGCATTCATAATTTTATGCAAATATCTTCGCATTTGATTTTCCGTCGGAAATAAATTTATCTACGCTGACTTTTTTATGCCACTTCGCGACGACTGACTGAAGCCAGGAAAAAACTATACTTCAAATCTCATAAAATATTATTTTTCACAATGTTAATGTTTATTGTCTGCGAGCGAGTACACGTTTTTCAAAAGTATCGCAAGTGCGTTGTCTTTTGAAATATAAAAACTATTAGCAATGCTTGAGAAATAAGTGATGCGCAAATCGTTCGTCATCAACTGAAAAACCAAGTAAATGTCTATTGATTGTGCTGTTGAAATAGAAATATAGAGGAATTTTGATAATAAACGATATAATTGTCTGGCAAAAATGATAAGACTACGCTTACTTTACATACACATAGCAGTCTTAGCTGAATAAAGAAGCGTTTATTGCGTTAACGACGTATGTGTGTAAGTTTCTTTGATGGAAGTGTTAGCTTTGTAATTGAAAAAGATATTCAAGTTTGCGATACGTATCGCAACCATAACGTAATTGTCAAGAAAGAAAAATTTTATTTTGCCATTTGTGTAGTTTACATTGCTGGAGATAACAGGTGAACACTTTTAAGAATCAACATGCGGCAGTATTTCGAATTGCGTCGGTAAAATATTTAGTTGATCTTGACCAGCAATCGCGCTTTCAATTGCAAATGATTTGTGCTGCAATTTCACGTGTAATTTTAAACTGAGATATTAGTTTGATAATAAAATTGAATATGATTACAGTTTTATACGATAATAAATGCAATGTGAATGACACTCGTCTTTTCCATCGATGGTTTCATAAGTTTATGAAATATTTTTAGTAGATAATACTTTGCAATTCGATTTCGAATGACATACCAATTCATAACAAACAGCTCATAGAAACTTTATTTTCATGTACGCATTTAAAGGTAAAATCAGTATGTTGAAAACCTACATTTATTTTAATGTAATAAAATTTGGCCATCATGTCTTTTTGCACTTGAAGTAAACAATTAATCAGTTATCTTATCACTAAATATACGCTTATTAACATTCAACTTGTCATTATTCAATCACACTCCGCTTTTTTTTTAATTCATATTGTCACACAATCGAAAAGTGATATAGTATTCGAAATGATAATACGTGGTTCTCATATTAAATAGTAGTCGAGAATGTACCAACCTGATCATGATTGAGCCAAAGTGTAATCGGTAGCACTGGTCCGATTCAAAGCGCAATCTTGACTAATGTTTGACGATAGAAAACCTGCGCGTTGTCTCGGGAATTTTCAATCCCCACCATACTGTCAGTATATATCGTAATACGATATCTACTTACCTTGTGGATGAGCGAAAGTGGGGAATGTAAACTCGGCACAATCTTTTTTCTCACAATGTTTATACTAAGTAATTGAATGAAAATTCTTGTTGCACTTTTTAAGTCGCACATGTGACAATAACAAAAATTTACGAACTTTAATTTCTTCAATCATAATTCGCGACTTACTAATTAAAAACGTTAACTATAAAGTAAATATTCGTTGGATTAAAAAAACAAGAATAGCTCTGTCATAATATTTCGCTTATAATTGAAAAAATGTTTGTACTAACTCTTTACACCCAATTTCCAAAACTGGCGACATAAAGATTATTTCAAAGTAAATATCAAAGGTCATTGCAACACAGAAAATAATCTAACGGAAATTCAACATTAATAATCGATCATTATTATCTACGTGAAGAGATTTTATTTATTTATATCAAAGCCAAATATTTTCTTGAAATCATGATGGAGATTCATGTGAAAATACATTTAATTTATTTTTCTAATCATATAATCAGCAACATCTACTTTTATAGATATACAGATCGTCGGATAATGATAACTTGAACTGATATAGTATACGATGGAACAAAAAATGGTACGTTTTCTATAAGTCTTAGATAAAACTAGAAAAAGTCCTAAGAAAATTTATCAATTAAAAGCCTGCTTGAGTTATAAAATCAAATATTGCAAAGTGAAGCTAGATCGATATAAACTAAGATCCAGAAAATAGTTATTCAGCTTACTACGCTGAACATAAAATTTCAGGAGATATTTATTCAAAAATTATTTTTTTTATCAATTCTGTGTTGTTTGATGATCGGATGACGGATGTAGGCCAAACCAAAATATCGATAACTTTGCTCTTTGCCTATTACTTACAGTATGCTTGTTTTTTTTTTGTACAAAAACATCAGATTTTGAAAAATTGAAGTCGATAAATGCTATTCGCCATATAAAGTTTGAATTTTTAAAACTTTAATTATTTCGACATCAAACACTTTTAAAGTATCCCAAACTTTTCGCTTCGTATCTTACATTTGAATGAACCGCCGTAAGTGTAGGCAACTTATAAAAAATTAATAAATACTATTGTTTTTAGTTTAAAAAAATTTAACGTTTTGGTTGATGAAAAAACATTAAAAAATAAAAACTTTGTGATTATGGACACCACAAATTTGGATAAACTTTCAAATATGAAATATAAATGTATAAGATTGCTTTGTCATCCCGTCGTCAAGTTGGCCAGAATGAGAACGGAGCCGAATTTGTGCGACGGTGTGTGCGCGTGTGTTGCTGTTGGTTGCTGTTCACCGGAAAAACGGCGGAGTCATTTTCAGTTTCAAGATAGTTTACAAGTGAATTTTCATTTTGACAATGGCACGTTACGACCGAGCTATCACGGTATTTTCTCCGGATGGCCATCTCCTCCAAGTCGAGTACGCTCAGGAAGCTGTGAAGAAGGGATCCACAGCGGTATGTCGCGAAAACTCATTCTAACCTCGCGCTCTACTCCGAAATTTATACACGAAGCTCCTCTTATTTACGGAATTTCAACTTTAAAATTTTACATTGGCAATGAAAAAAATAATTCTAATCCCCTTTTTATCATATGTTGAAGATTTCGTAAGTTTCTGTAATTATTTCACTTTGTCATGCTTTGTAATATCATTGTTAAAGTGTGACATTTGTGTTACTAAAGGAAAGCAAAGTATTTAAACAATTTTGTTTTTCAACAGGTTGGAGTTCGTGGATCAGATGTTGTGGTACTAGGTGTAGAGAAGAAGTCTGTTGCAAAACTTCAAGAAGAACGTACTGTCCGTAAAATATGTCTATTGGATGATCATGTTGTAATGGCTTTTGCTGGACTTACTGCTGATGCTAGGGTGCTAATCAATCGTGCACAAATAGAATGTCAAAGTCACAAACTAACTGTTGAGGATCCAGTCACGTTAGAATATATCACTAGGTATATGGCAAGTAAGTAAATAATAAATTCATATAGTCTGCATTAATTAACAAATCAACATAGATGCTTATGCCAATCGTTTTTACAGGTCTGAAGCAAAAGTATACACAAAGTAATGGTAGGAGACCGTTTGGCATTTCATGCTTGATAGCTGGTTTTGATTATGATGGTGCTCCTCATTTGTATCAAACAGAACCATCTGGTATTTATTATGAATGGAAGGTATGTACACATATTACATATGATCATACTCTTTCTTCAATCGATTGTAAACTCATTTATTGACTTTTCATAGGCCAATGCAACGGGTCGTAATGCTAAAACAGTGAAAGAATTTTTAGAAAAATATTATACCCCTGAAGAAGTTTCTACTGACAAAGGTACAATCAAATTAGCAATCAAAGCACTTCTTGAAGTAGTTCAATCTGGTCAAAAGAATTTGGAGATTGCAGTCATGCACAGGGGACAGCCTATGCAAGTAAGTTGAAGAAAATGAAAATATTAAACAATATTCTAATGAGCATTTTATAATAATGTATAATTTGTTTAAGATGCTTGATTCTGATACAATTGGAGAGTACGTTGCTGAAATTGAAAAAGAGAAAGAAGCTGAAGCAGAAAAGAAAAAGCAGAAAAAGTGATCGCATTTTTGTTAAACATAAAATGTATTGATAGATTTTTAATTTTTGCTAAAGTTAACATGTGAAGGATAAAAGGTGTTTGAAGACCAAGACCTAACAATTCTGCTCTGCATCATTTTGAAACATGCCAATATGCCTGTCACTACAGATGCAAGCATAAAAGTAATTTTTTCTATTAAAAATAAACAAAATGCCTGAAATTTATAAAATTTGATAAAGCTGTAAATCGTTATTTCTCCCTCCATTAACATGAATAATAAATAACACAGTAAGTCTTAATGACGAGATAAAAATTTATTTTAAGACTGTAATAAACTGACTTTACAGACATACTTCAGAAATCCACATATAACAGTACATAGAGTTGTATAGCACTTCTTCAATATAAAAACTGACAAAAGTACAATTCTATCTCACTTATTCAATCAAGATTCTATAATCAATCACTTATTCAGTAACAATTGGCTAAAGTTCATCTGGTGCACAATGGTCTAGTATTAAATTGAAAAGAAGATCTATCATTAACGTCTGTCTCTCCTATCTTTTCTGTCAATATCTGCTACCAGGTATTCAGGTGATAAGGACCTGCCTCGATGATTGAAGATTTGGAATGATGGTAGGTTGCGCAGTGTCTCCCATGACTTATTTTCTAAGTCAACAACGGCTCTTATTTCCTTGAAGTCTCCAGCTATGTGCATTACTCCATACATGACTACAAATAAGCTGGCAATTCCTTGCAAAATTATCTAAAAATCAAATATATATTGTTATTCTTACTGCTACAAATGCCTTATGAACAGCAGATGCAATATATTTCCACAATAAATTGGATAGTAAGATCTTTACAATTATTGATTTTTTTTTCCTATGTCAATATTTCATTTGAGAAAAACTTACATCAATTGGTAATGTTGTGAATTCTTGTTCCGTTATCCTCAAGTAAGAGCGATCTGCAAAAACCAAATACATTACTTTTAATAATTGATAAAAAACGATAGAAAATGTTTACCAAGAAAAGCAAGAATAATTTGGAGTGTATAATACTGTTAGTTGACACTTACGTTGCACCGCCGAGTAAGCTGCGTGAAATATCGAGACGAATCCCAGGAATGTAACAATTTTATGCATCGTATTAGCAGACATATTCGTTAAACTACAGAGCTAACTACAATAAATAAATATTCTAACAACAAAATAAGTTCTGCGAAAACAGGTAACTTTGATGCATCTGCACTGTGTGTGTTGCTCGCGTAGCATAACCTAGATACTGTGTGGCCTCCGGCAGTCCCTGGTCCCTGCTATATGTTTGACTACTTGCGCCACCTACTTTAACAAGGCCGATTATTATTATTTATTTAAAACATAGCACACGAACAATTAGGTAATAACATAAATTTTGGCTAATATTCTTATAAATTTAAGGTTTAGAGAAATTACGTTCATAATGAAAATTACTTTCACAAACAAGTGAGAGATGTAGAAGAAAAAAAGGAACACGTTTTTTTTTTCTAAATATGCCTCCGCCGTCGGCTGCAGTAAACAATCGACGACTTGGAGCACTCAGCTGCTCTTGCAGCTAAACGTGTGTTCTTGTACTGTGCGGACAGTACTTAGTGTTAATAATTGATTGAAAACTTATGGAAGGAAATTTTCTTTGTACACATGAGGAGAGATATCAATGAAAGAAATTTGATAGTAGTCACGTTCTAAATGTGGAGCATTCCATCCATTGTTGAGGATTAAAAATGAAAACAAATATCTTAACAATGCCTATCATGCAACAATTAGATTGTCAGATCATGGAAAACAAATGATATTTGGTGAGTTTTTCTTTCATCAATTGTTGAAATTATTAGTTAGTGTGCACTAAAGACCAAAGATTTTGTGAAATATCAGTATTTTGATAAATAAATTTTTTGGTTTAAAATACTGCAGTTATGATATAACCTTCATTAGTTGCACAATTCTAACATTCTATTTTATGTTACCATTTAGAAATAAAATTTACTACAAACAATGCAGACATAAGATTTGGTAATAAAATATATTTTGCAGGTGTAACATTCATGATTAACCATTTCATATGAAATGGAAGACAAACCTGTTTGTAATGGCACTTACTCATACAATTGGCCAGTAGATCCTTCACAATCGGAAAATTATCAATACTACCAAAGTCAACCCTCTAGTTATGTTCCGCCGGCTCCACTACCATCCACCATAACACCATCAACCTTTACTGTTCCGCCTCCTAATTATGGATCATACCCTCCGGTACCCTTTTTTTCAGTTCCTCCTCCAACTATTCCTCCTCCAACTGCTCCACCTCCTACTGCTCCATACTCTAATGGTGTAATATATCCCAGTTATGCATATCCAAGTCAAACTCCAAATCAAGATAGTCAAAATTATTATACTTCAACTTATGCACAAACACAGTCAACTACATACAATTACAACTGGGATCCAAAATGTCCGTACTCATCAGAAAAGAAGACTGAAAATTTTTATTGGTCAATTGAAAACTCATCTTGGTCAGCCCAAACAAATTACAACAGCTCAGATAAAAAACCTCAAGATTCATCCACAGAGAAATTCAAGCCTCTGAGCAATGGTCAGCGTCGTTCCAGGAGTCCTGCTGATAGATCTTATTCTTCCAAGTATTCTAGTAGAAGAAAATACGATAATAAGAGTTCAAGTCGATATAGAGATAGAGATAGAAGTAGAGAGAGAAGAGACTCAAGAGATCGCTCGTACAAAAGAAGAAGCAGGAGTATAGATAGAAAGAGTTATTCGAACAATTTCAATAATTATTCATCTAAGAGAGAAAGATCTAAGAGTAGAAGTAGAAGCAGAAGGTCTACCAGCAGGAGCCGAAGCAGAAGAAGATCTAGATCACTAGAATCTCATGCATCTGTTTCATCTAGGAGTAACCACTTGCCAAAACGTAAACCTCCCACAGAAAGGGAATTACTCTTAGAGAAGTACAGGTAAAGTAGCATTTTTTTTGTAGTTTATAATCTTATGTTATTTCAACATCATTATTCAAATCTTCTTTTGCGTATTTCAGAAAAAATTACTGCGCAACCAGTGATGACATTAAAAAAAGGCTCTATGAATTGGAAGCTGATGGAAGTCTGGAGAGGAGAATTTGGACAAGAACAGCTCCAGCTGATTTATATTATACTAGAGACGATAAGAACTACAGATTGATGAGAGGTACTAAGAAACTGTTAAATCTTTGTAGTGATTTTAACAAAATACTCCTAGAAAGGTCAGAAGCTGCCAGAGCACAACAAGTGAGTTTCAAAAACTTAGCACTATTGCTTGAAAATGTTGTTCATAAATTTATGATTGTTTGAATGAAATGTTGCTTGCAGCCTCCATACGAGCCACCTCCAAGGAAAACGAGAGCTCGCGTTTGTAGACACAAGTCAGAAGCTTGCAATAGTTCCTCCTCCAGTAGTGAAGATTCAGAGGATGAGGACAGAACAATGGAAGAATTGATGGCTAAAAAACAGCATCCTCAGAGGCTTCATGATGAGCTTTGGTTCAATGATCCAGGAGAGGTAATTTGAATGAATTTTGAAATTTAAGAAATCAGAAAATTTTTTATAAAGCTCAATTGAAAATGTAATTTCAGATGAATGACGGACCATTATGTAGGTGTAGTGCAAAATCAAGGAGATCCGGCATAAGGCACGGTATTTACGCCGGCGAAGGGGCAATAAAAAAATGTGATCCTAATTCTAATAATGCCGATAAGCTGCATCATTACCGCATTACCATTAGTCCACCGACGAATTTTCTCACGAAAACTCCGACGATTATAAAGCACGACGAGCACGAATTTATATTCGAAGGGTTTTCCATGCTGTCGCATTTTCCACTAGTTAAGTTACCAACGTGTAAAGTTATTCGGTTCAACATCGAGTATACCATTCTTTATGTCAAGGAAACAATGCCGGAAAACTTTACGATACAAGAACTAGATTATTTTCGTAAGTAATTTGAATTCACTTGCATCGAAATTGCAATGACTTTTGATAATGATAACGACTCTTTTCTTTTCAGAGGACTATTTATTCAGAGAAATTTTAGAATTAGTAGATTTCGATTTGCGCGCTGCCCAAGACAAAAGTGGTTGTGGTCAATTTCATTTTATGCCGCGTTTCGTACGTGACTTAGCCGACAACGGGCAGGAGATTTTATCGATGAACGAGGTGTTGAGTTACCTTATAAAAAGTAGTAATTTACTGATCGACTTTGACGAGCTGCCAAAAATGATGGAGATGCCACAGTTCGAGTGGCAGAATCTTGCCGACGAGGTCAAGGGTATGGTCGTGACTTATCCTGGTAAAAAACCATGCAGTGTTCGAGTAGATCAATTAGATAGAAGCCAAACCGATCAACCCCCAGGTGTCATTGCCCATCCAGAAATCGTTCATTTTGGTATTCGACCGCCGCAGCTTAGTTATGCGGGAAATACCGAGTAAGTCGTTTTTTTTTTCACACGATATCTTGCATCAATTTTGATCAAATGTCTCTTTGTTAAAAGTCGACTTTTTGTTTTTAAATTCAATGAGAACTGTTGTTTACTATATTTTTATATTCCACAGCTACCAAAAAGCATGGCGAGACTACGTGAAGTTCCGTCATCTCTTAGCCAACATGGCAAAGCCGACGTTCGAAGACAAGCGCAAGCTCGAGGCAAAGGAGAACAAGTTGCAAGAGCTGCGCACTCAGAGTAAGATGAAGCGCGACGTCACGGTGGACGTGACATCCGAAGGTTTCTATCGCACGGGTATCATGTGCGACATCGTACAACATGCCATGTTGATTCCCGTTCTCGTTTGCCACTTGCGCTTTCACAAGTCACTGGACAATCTCGAAAAGTCGCTCAACTATCAATTCAAGAATAGATATCTATTGCAGCTAGCCTTGACTCATCCGAGTTACAGAGAAAATTTCGGTACGAATCCAGATCACGCGAGAAACTCGTTGACCAATTGCGGTATCAGACAACCGGAGTACGGCGATCGTAGAATACATTACATGAATACGAGGAAAAGAGGTATCAACACGCTGATCAACATAATGTCGAGGTTCGGCGCGAAGAAGGAAACCGAGTCGTCGATAGCGCACAACGAGAGACTGGAATTTCTGGGCGATGCCGTTGTCGAGTTTCTCACCTCGATCCATTTGTTTCACATGTTTCCCGATCTCGAGGAAGGCGGTTTAGCGACTTACAGAGCTGCCATCGTTCAGAATCAACATCTCGCTGTACTCGCGAAGAAACTTTGCCTGGAGCAGTATATGCTGTACGCTCATGGTAGTGACTTGTGCCACGATCTGGAGCTGAGGCACGCGATGGCTAATTGTTTTGAGGCTCTCATGGGTGCTTTGTTTCTCGACGGTGGCATCAAGATTGCCGATGCCGTGTTCGGAGAGACGCTTTTTAAAGACGAGCCTGATTTGTTGAATATCTGGGTCAATTATCCGAAACATCCGCTGCAAGAGCAGGAACCAACTGGAGATAGACAATGGATACCTAGTTTTGAGTTGCTTCAGGTACTTGAATTCATCTAACTAACTTGTCTGCACTAATGTCGTTTGCTAACGAGAGTATTTTTTATTTATTTTAGAAATTGACCAAGTTTGAAGAATCAATTGGAGTGGAATTTACGCACATTCGTCTACTTGCCAGAGCATTTACGGATCGCAGTATCGGCTTCACAAACTTAACGCTGGGTTCGAATCAACGTCTAGAGTTCCTTGGAGATACAGTATTACAGTTGATAGTGTCGGAGTACTTGTATAAATATTTCCCCGAGCATCACGAAGGACATCTGTCTGTACGTTATCTTTAATCCCAATACATTACCAAACCCTGTAAAAAATAGGCAGACGACGTAATACGCGTATTTGCAATTTCAATTCGCAGCTGTTACGAAGTTCACTGGTCAACAATAAGACGCAAGCGGTAGTGTGCGACGACTTGGGTATGACACAATACGCACTCTACGGCAATCCTAAGGCCGATTTGAAGACCAAGGACAGAGCCGATCTGCTGGAAGCTTTTTTGGGAGCTTTGTACGTTGACAAGGGCTTGAACTTCTGCCAAGTGTTTTGCAATGTGTGCTTCTTCCCGCGGCTACAGGACTTCATTATGAATCAAGACTGGAATGACCCGAAGAGCAAGTTACAGCAGTGCTGCTTGACTCTTCGTAGTATGGACGGAGGCGAGCCCGACATACCTGTGTACAAGTACGAGATTTTTCGGATAACTCATCTATTTCTTTTATGCAGTATGTTCGAGTATTTTTACTGAGATCTTGTATTTTGTTTTTGCAGAGTCATAGAATGTAAAGGTCCTACGAACACGCGTGTTTATACTGTAGCTGTCTACTTCCAAGGGAAGCGGTTGGCTAAGGCATCTGGCCACAGTATTCAAGAAGCGGAAATGAATTCGGCTAAAGAAGCACTGGAGAAGTCTCAAGGTACGTTCATGGATTGTCGATGAGAAAAATGAATGTTGTTTGATAAATTTGTATTATTTTTTTTACAGATCTGTTCCCACAGCTGGATCATCAAAAGCGCGTAATAGCAAAGAGTATGAAGATGCAGAACTGGTCTCAAGGAGAAAGAAAGAATATGCGGGCTATAGTGTCGAGTAGACGCGAAGATCGTAACCAGGAAGAATTGAATGACGATCGTCGGAAACGTCATAGCCGTAGCCGCGAACGCGAGAAACGCGATAGTCGTTCACGTGAACGCTACGATAGCAATGATCGAAGACGCGTGAACGAGTGCAGTAGCAGCAGCTCAAGGGAAAAGAGCGTCGAGCAAAATCTTAGTTTAAATGGATCTACCTCAACGAGCGTCGAGAACGTTGTGGTACAAGACGAAAATAGTAGAGATAGTCAGAAAAAACGCCGAAGATCGAAAAGCTCGAGCAGCAGTGAAGCAGATTCTAGCTCGACGAAAAAAGACTTGCCTTCAGATAAAAAGTTTAAGAAATAATGGGTTGTTCGATTTTTTTTTCTTTTTCAAATAGATGAAGTTGAGTTTGATCAAGTCATATAGGCAATTGAATTGATTCGAAGTTGTACCGTCGTAGTATTGAATTGAACAATGCTTAAACGAGAACAATCGAGATATAATCTTTTTATTGTTGATTCTTTTGGCATTGAACACTAGCCATAAATGCAATTAGTACTTCTAAGAGATCTCCGGCGGAGATGAGTGATTGATCTAGTGTAGAAAGACTTAGATCTTGTAAATCATTAAAATAATGTTAATAAAAATTTTTATTTGGTACTTTCGAAGTCAAAAACGTTATTTTACAAATTTTATGTACAATCTTATTGTTACACTTAAAAAAAAAGTTATCGCTCAGATGTTTGAGCAACAAGATGGGCATGCTCTTGTTTAAGCATGTACGGATGTTCTTCAAGAATCTTGTGACATATGTCGATGTTATCTAAGATACTCTGTAGATCCCAATGTTTGGACAATAATGCATCTTTGACGTTGAACAGGCCGAATTGCGTGCATTGTATGTAGTTACAGTAAGCTGTGCTTTTAAGTCTGAAGCCCACTTCTGCTATTAAAGATTTTAAATAATCATCTTTTTCATTTATGCACACGATTTCTAAAAGAAAAAAAACAAATAATGTATTACAAACTGAATCTGTCAAATTCTAGTTATTATGATGAAGTGGGAAAAAAGTGTGCTAACCTAATGTGAATTCTGGCGGTTGAAAATCAGTGCATTTAATTGTATAGACCATAGGAATTTTAGGATCTGCAGGTCTGATTGGACCTTTAACAGCTAGGTCGTATGCTGCTTGACTCTGTATGTCTATTCCACAAAGCCTATGCAAATTTAATTTTATATTGAATAAAAAAAGAAATTTTGAATAGAAGTTACTGACTAATGATTTACGTACTCAAACATTTTCTTTTGATGTGATGCTTGCATTAATGCACATACACGATCAATGTAGAACCTTCTTATTCCTTTCCACATAGATTTCTCAACAATTGTTCCTGTCGCAAAATCATTGCTTCTCGCTTGACCAAAAATACCTTTTACTCTATAGAATCTTGTAAGTCTGGCTTCTCTCAACTGATAACAAAGTTTTGTTCCAGCATTAATTCCAAAAACTAATAAACCTGATGTTTCTGGCATCAGTACATTCCCTGTTGTACATTTAAAGTCATCAGGAATATACTGTGGTCCAGTGACTAGTGGGTGATATGCATAACTGTCTTTCACAACAATTTCCATATCTGCATTAGTTGGTCCTTCGATAGAAATATGTTTCATTGGAGGACGTTCTTTTATTGCATTCAAGTCTGAAAAATAAACAAGTAGTTATCATAATCATAACTCTTTAGAGAAAACTTGTTAAACGTTTTTCAATAATACCTCTACATAAATTTTGTATTATAGTGTCTCTAACATTGAGATAATGAATATTGGCTGGCTTATACACCAAAAATACACCCTGCAATATGTTCCATACTAATTTCGGGTCTTTTTGTATCCTACTCATGATTGCGTTTTTTTATTAAATTTCAAAAACTAATTAATCACAAAATTGATAACCTAAAACCAAAATATATATGACAAAATTTGATATATTACATAGACATTTTTCACTCACGATAATATACAATTTCAAATAATTATTTTCATACTTTAATGCTTGAATCACATTTATTAAATGCAAAATACTTTATTTATGATTAAAAAATAATGCTTTTTTATTTGCGGTCTTCTAATAACATGCTTTCTGCTCGCCTTTACTGATCACAGCGTCCTCTTTCCAGATGATCATTTTCACATGTGTAGTTTCGGTGTTTTGGTGCGTTATACCCGGCAAACTGCACGACAAGGTAAATCGAGTGAAATAATTGCTTAATTTGTTGTCCAGCCTTTATTTACTTGTTGATTGAAGTTCAGTAAATGAGTTGGCGATGACGTACACGAGTATATAGTTTAAGCGACTTGTTGAATTCCATTTTACGGAGACTTGTAGGTTATACTCAACAATGAAGCTTGCTTTGTTGTTATTCTGTCGTATTACAGTGTCTGTGCAACAGAATGCACGTGTTGCTAAATTTTTATTTAAAAAATTATTTTTCGACGTATATTTTAATGTAATCTGTATTGAATGTTTATTTTTAGTGCTCCAAATTAGTAAGCATAGTTTCTCCAAGATGTCCGAGGCATTGAACAGTGTTGAAGAAGTTGATATTGATTCCAATGGTATTTTCAAATACATTTTGATTCAAGTAAAAGAAAATGGGAAAAATGGGACAACAAAAAACATTGTAAGAGGATATGCTAGATGTGATTATCATGGTGAGTAATTTATTTATTATTTTAGGTAAGATCAAAAAAAATTTTTTTAATTTCATATTTTAATATTTTATTTAACACATACATAACTCATGTTTCATTAAAAATTTTCTATTTACTATGTATTTATTTATATGATACAGTTTTCAATTTTATAATAAACTAAAGCTTTAAAAATATATACAGTACTCATCTTGAGCAATAAAAAAATTGTACAAGCAAAAAAATTTCGTTTCAACAATTTCAATAATAAAAATAAATAAATAATTTTTGTCAAACTATTGTGCTCTTGACATTCACTATTCTTACTTATACTTTATTATTATAATCCTTGTCATCTTTCTTTAGGATAGTATTCCAGTTTTCGTTTTAATTATTACAGTTTGATAAAATAAGAAATAATTTTCCTATATACTTTTAATATTTTTGAATGGCAGTTAGTTTCTGACTGATATTTTCCATTAAATTTTAATTAAAATCAAAACACTTCTAAAAAACTCAAAGCAAGATTTTTTGAGTTTATTTTTGAAATATAGAATTACAGAAGTTATTGTTTCTTTAAAGAAAGATTGACTAAACTCTTAAAAATTAAATATTATGATTGTCAAGAGTAATTTATAGTATAAGTTTTTCTATTAGTTATGGTGCATCATTGTGCATTTCTAATTTTCATGAAGAAAGCATATACAGGTAAAAATAAAGTTCAAGATTTTTATTAATATTTGTCAATTCATTAGCAAATTATATAAAAAATTTTCATTTTTTTCAAATCGTTTGACAATTTATTTGTATTTATAGCTATTAATGCCATGAAATTTTGTTTTTCAATTTATATAATATGTACAATAGAAAAGTATTATACACTTATGTATATATATACTTGTGATTATTTTATCTTATTATTTTATTCAATCAATCATAGAAGTAACATAATATATTGAAATTTCTTTGGTAACTGAGGAACGTGTAAAACCTGTTGACAATGTTTTGAAATGAGTATTTACATTTTATACACGTTAACCATAACTACTTCGGATCGTGGTTACGTGTTGTCGAAAAATCATACACGCAATAATCAATTTCATTGACAATCTTTAATTACAAAACTAATGATTTTCCAATTCATTTTCAAACAATCTTTAGAGCATAGAGTTGATATATCCTCGATGACAAACGAACGGAAAATGAAATGTTTTTTTTTTTTTGTTCACTCTTATCTATTACATTATCAAATCCAATTGCGCAGCAATTATTTTTTAATTCTTATACCTCTAACTCTCACACAATGCCACTTACCTAATGACTACACGAGAAAACGTATTACATTGTAAGTAGTAAAACTATCGATCGAACATTCCAGCCCAGCGATATACAAAAAATAAAGAAACTCAAGAAGGAACTTTGTGCGCGCGAGTCTGACCTAAACAACAATGGAACTGAAGAAAAAAATTAAACTATTTTGTATCGATGACTTATTTTTTTGTAATTACAATTTTTCTGAACGAAAACGTGATACACCCTAAACTCGATTTTGTTAAAAAAAAAAAGAGAGTGCGGAGACTAAGAGGCGCGTCTGAAGCAACACCATGCCCGTCTAATGCAGAAGCCCTCCTTGGCACCGGCCTGCAGCGCCGTTAACTCCTGCAAGTTGCGCACCATCGTCACCGTTGCTGCTGCTGCCTCCTCCTCTCAGGTACTCCGCTTGCTCGTCTCCTTCTCCGCGAACTCTATTAGATCCACGTTCGACATGCTCTCGCGGCGTTTTGTTGTTGCCACTTCGACGATGCTCGATGTTGTTGTCAGCTTCGCTATCGTTGACACTGGTATTGTTGGTATTGGTGCCCCGATGAGATTTACTCTGCAACATTAGATGGGTTGATATTTCAATTGTAAAATTTAATCGTGAATACACACATATCTGCAAGCTCGAGAATGAAAAACATCGAATTAATTGAAATGTTTAAATTTTGTTTATTGATTTTACGCCAGTGTTTGATTTATGAATGCGAAATTGGCAAAAATCAAAACTTGTCGTCAATCATATCACCCATTAAAATAGTCGTAAACAAAGACATCAGTTTGCTAAAGGCTTCACTCTCGCCGTGAAGAATAGGCTATACAAATTCGTCACCGTTTGAAAGTAGATATACTCAAATACCAAAAGCATTACAGCTCAACGAAAAGTTTTCGGATTAAGTTGAGCAGATTTATTTTGATGTCACCAATTACTCACTAAAGCAAGATAACAAAAAAAAAACTGAAAAAAATTACCTCAAACCATCGCCATTAGTCTCAACGCTAGCATTGCCGAGATTTTCCTTGTCGGCGCTGGGATCGTCGATGACTTCCTCCTCGTCGCTGGTGCTGTCTTTATCGATGTAGGGCAAAGGATCATCGTCGTCGAGGGTCTCTATTTTGTCGAGAATACGCGATGGCGTGGGTGGCGGCGACGACGAGGGTGGATAATTGTGCATTAGGATGAAAGGAAGCTTCAGCGATACTGCATTGCCGATCCATTCGCCGATTGGCGATACTGTTATTTTTACCTGTGTTGACCGAAGTTTATTAAATTGTATCAATAAACTTTATTGCCTATATATTTTGAGAGGATCGTGATTTTTTTTTTCATCAATGAAATATACGTGAAAGCTCAATTGTTTAGATAGATAAATAAAAGATCCCTTTTAGTTAATACAATATTTGATTGATCCATATGAAATCCGCATACGTATAACAGAAAAAAAATAGCTTACATTTAATTTTCAGTCGATATTTGTTCTCTATCGAAATGCCGCAGAAAAGAGGATCAGACGCGCGATGCTGCACTCTGTATATTTGCGTAGGCAAAAATGGGAAACTTTCAATCCGCTTATAAAAAGATAATCCGCCATATGTGTGCGCGCGCTCTGCTTTATTGTTTAAACTGGGATATATGAAAAAAAAAACAAAAAAAAAAGTTTTAATCTTACTTTGACGTAGTACGAGACGTAGATGGCAAAGACGTTCCTGTCCTCGGACGTGCTATTGGCGCAGAAGACGGTCGGCGAGAGATTACCATCGGTCTTAGCACCGCCTGGATCATCCTCTAATGCTATCCAATTCTTCGTCGTACCTCTTTCTAGCCTGAGTGTGTAGTTGCGCGACAGACTGAAACCTGGCTCGACCGGACAACCTTCGCGTGATGTCACTTGCGCTATCACATTCTTGAATTTGCCGTTGCTGAACATCACTACGTCCACGTATTGCACTAGCTCTGCCTGGAATTGTCAGTAATATGGTTGTTTATGGATGTGATTGTAATTTATTCGTCGACGAGAGTAATGAAAGATATAAAATTGCTTAATTTAATTACAAGTAGGTAATAAAATGAAATTGATGTTGGTAGTTGAGTGAAGATGTCACGTAAAATGTAAAGAAAATCTTATTTATATCAATTATCTCCGTCAATTTCTAAGTAATAGTGCTTGGAAAAGTAGATTCTCTCGAGTCATTTTTATAGACATATTTTATCTAAATTAGCAGCAATTACACGTCATCATCAATTCGAAAACCAGATAAATTGTCGGGTGTCTGTCTCGTTATGCATTAATAATAATGCGCTCGTTTCAGAAATTCATCAATATATTCATTAATTAATTCCATCAACATATTAAACCAAATTGAAATTTCGATCACGCGTCCAGCATTACTTTCGATAACAAAGCGCTACAACATTTCAAATCTCGTCCATTTAATAATAAACTGAATCTGCTTACATAAAGCCGATTATTTCATATATCCTCCACTCGTATACGTAAAAGCCATTAGCAACGCTCTTATCCAACATTCTCTCGTCGAAGCACTCAATTTCGCGGAGTATAACAATTTTTTTTTCCGAGCTTACACACGCGCTTGTACATCTTGAAATTCATTGCAAGAGCACTTTGGTGTATTTGAATATTTAGCTCGTGGGTCGAGAGCTCTCTTTTTCTCTCTCGATGCTGATTGCGCAAACGGAAGCTCATTGCTCATAGTAGAAATGCTTCGGCTGCCAAAAAACAGCAAAAGCTCTCTCTCTCCATTATGCGCTTCGCCGTGCGACATAATTTGCTCGCGCTAGTTCGACCGTGCTATATTTAGCTCGGGGAGCTTTGACGCTGAAATTAGAGCGATTAAAGCGCGATTCATCTTCATTATATATTGTTGGGGGCTCAATTTAACTGGGATTTCCGCACTGGTTTTATATGCTGTTTTAGTGGCTTTATTTTCTTAGACCTGTTTGAATGCTTAATACTCAATTGACTATTTGAAGTATCAAAGCACTGAAATTGCTTTGTTTAGATCCAAAATTCAGCAATTTTACTTGTCATTACGAATTTCAAGATAAGTTACCGCTCGCCTATAAAATGCGCTCGCGTATATCCGAAATAGCAGTAACTGATGGCACCAATAAAAGCATATAAATACTCCATAGACGACACACAGGACATTGAGTAAAGTTTCTCGTAAAAAAAAAGCGTCTACCAGCGAGCGGATAAAAATTTACGATCAAATATCGCGTCATCCATAGCTCGTCTAAAAAAAAAAAAAATACTCGACGAATGGTACGAACTCGTGAGCAAAAGGCCGCGCTAAAATTCTATTTGTCCGTGCAATTTGTCATCCAATTGTCAACTAGCGCGGAATTAAGGCTTATTCGGTGTCCTCTCTCAGGTACAACATTGTTTGTCATAGGTGATGAGATTTCACGTAGTATATGTGTGTGCGAGGGAGAGAAGCTTTGCCGACTAACGTCCCGGAATAATCGACCGACGCGCGTAGACGCTATATACGCTGCGTTGGGACTAGCTTACCAAAGCTTCGAGCTCGCCTCCGGAACACTGATTTAACTTGAGCTAAACGGAGTACCTAAACATCGCTTACTGTATACCGACATTGTGTTGTTACCTCCAGTTTACGTATATACATACGTCGAGCGTCTATCACTGACTTACAAGTTTATTAGCTTTTTACGTTCTTATGGCTAAACAATAATGCAAGTGCATGGGGCTTTTTTACATTGATACGGTGAGGTAATTTTAATGTGAAAAATTTGATCGTTATAAAGCTGATATAGAGAATTTTATCGTATAAGTAATTAACTTCAATATCTATATTATCTCCCTGAAATTTCATTGCAAAATTCATTACCCTTCGTATAATAACGACAGCAACAACAAAAAAACACGTTTTTAAATTTTTTATCGATATAGTGATAAATCATGTGGGACATATAACGTTTTTACGGTTACTGCCAAAAAGAACAAATTTTTTAAATGTTTTTTTTTAAACCGAATTTATGGTACACAGGAATACGTCGTTGCTCGTGAAATAAAAAAGCACGGCCTTTTTTTTTTACCAAGAATTATGATTTTATCTTCATTAAATTTGATAGAAATTTAAAACGACACAGATATATTTCTGAATAAAAGATCGAGCGAAGAACACAGCCTCGACGCCCTTTAGGAATACAATAAATTTTTATGCGTGCGAGCGTACACGCAAAAATCTCATAAACTAAATAAAACCATTCCAATGAATAATGCAAGTGGCACACTTGATATTTATTTATAACGACCAGAGGAAAAAAAGTATAATACTTTCCGATCGATCGTGCATACTACTATTCCACATTAGTATATCTAAATAATTAAGAATTTCCATTCGCTTTGATATAAGCTGAATAGGCATAATATTTCGCTAAACCCCAACGAATCCCGAATAATGTCCGTGAGTCCTTGTGAATAATTCGAGCGTTAATCCACGAGTCTTTGGGACGAGTGTATAACCCAATTCGCGCACGGCTAATAAGCGATTCATGCGCGCAGAAACTTTCCACAAGTGAAATATTTAAAACGACTGTGTGTATGTGTCGCGAAATTAGGATTTGGCTGGGCGCACCTGGCGCTGTGAATTTGAAATGCGCAACGCTCGATAATCTAATCGGTGGTCTCTGTTCTCGCGAGAGACGTATACAGTCAATGCGAAATCAAACTTCAACGGTCGAATGCGCGAGAGAGCTTCAGTCTTGGTTTTCAGGGAAATGAATGTGCGGATTTTTTTTTCTTCCTTCGCGGTATGTGTGGTTTGTGGGCTTTCAATCGCGTCGAATATATACGTTCTAGTTTTCTCTTTGTTTATTTTTGTTGGCTTTTCGTGAGATAGTTGTAGATGGAAAAATAACAAGTGTGGTGTAACACAAAAAGAATACTTTGGTATGAAAGTATATTTTTTTTAATCAAAGTATTGTACTTTTAATTATTGTAGTTTTTTCAAAATTTTCTCAATTTACAGATGTTTTACTTAACAATTATACAATGCAAGTATTGTACTCTTCTGGCAATTCTCAAAATTGAGAAACATTAATATAATTATGGGAGACATTAGATTGTTCGATGACAATATGACTCGCACACATTCATAACCACATCGCATTAAGCTCCTGATCCAGCTTGTTACCTCGTTGCTTTGTTTGCAATTCGATGAAGCGCACAATCAGTTATTCAAATACGCATATTAATGGCAATTAGCTATGCACGCAGCATCGTATTATACTAATATTTAGCGAATATTCATGAGTTTTAAATCATCATAATAATGAAATATAAACGAAAATAAAAAAAGAAAGAAAACATTCATTAGTCAGTCGAAAAGTGTCATATCAATCTTATTAGCAATTCAAACGCTATCAGAGACAACATCTGGCCGGCTTTATAACCCTCACCTCAATATAATCGTCGTGTATATACCGCGACTATACTACTTGGAATTTATATCGGCTCTCGGCTCAGCTAGCGCTTAGTTTTACTCATGATGGATCACGAGCATTTTTCACAATGACGATCTTTCACTTTCTCGACCCACATTCGCACGACGAAAAATAATAAAACATATACACACATTTATACTTCCGAATGTATAAATACTGGAACCGCGAGAGTTGTTTTTTTTTTCTTCGCTACGGAGCACTGCTTTTTTTACAAGCTCGCTTTTCGACTCTTCGTTTCTCTATTGGCGTAAAGCTGAATAATCCATCAGCGTGGGTGCCGGCGATCGATAATCGGAGCTTCCGTTTGCATTCGTATATGATAATAGAATCGGCGACGAGGGAGAGTATAGGAGAACGAATTAAGTGAAAGTATGAAGAGCAAAAAAAAAAAAAATACGATATCGATGGCGTACACTAATGGACGTAGCCATCGTATTAGAGGATTTCTCGACGCCAATTATTCAAGCGAGCGAGAGCTTGCGCGCGTGCGCGGAAATTAATGTGAATTTTGAATTGTTGATCATTTCTCTCTATTGTTGCCAACGATGATGAATATATTTGCCATGCAATAAGCAGCCAATTAGAGGATATATATGCCGTTTGGAATTCTCAAGTGGCACTCGAAGATCCTCAAGCTCGCTCGCTCGTCTCGCGTACGTGTATCTGTGTGCGTGTGTGTATAGAACTTGCTCTCGATTCTCGCTGTATACATGCCTAACTCCGTAGTGTAGGTATGTATACGTTACAACTGATTCGCTATTTGGTCGCTTTTTGCTTTGGGATGGTTGGAATTTTAACCAATTGAAATTAAATTCGATTCCGAGCACAATTCTATAGTGACGCTTCGCAGACGTATAAGATTCAAGTGGAAAAAGTCGAGTGCAGTCAGACACTTTTACACAATATTGCGCAATGATACCTTCGGAAAAGTACGTTTTATATTCGACGTTTCCGGAGCACTTACAATATTACATCTGCCACCTGTTGCACGTTATCAAGAGGTAAATACACATGCACACACATACACACACACACACACACACACACACGCACGGGCAAATAAAATCAAAGTCCAATCAAGCAAACAAAATTTTTTTACGTCGTCACGGGATATCCTCGATAAATTGGTTTGACACGCTTATCTTGCAATTTAGCGATGCCTCGTGATATAGTAAATTCTAACGTAAATATTTCCTCGGACGAATCAAACGAAATTATCGTTATCTCGTAACAATACAATTTAAAAATCTTCGAAAAAAAAAAAAGAGGGATATAAAATCTAAAGACAAGTACTACAGCAATTTAAGAGCCAAATGCGCGCAAGTTGATTCGCTTGCGTCGCGCGCGTCTTTCGAAGCGTAACCATTAGTGCAGCGTAATACATATACCTATATAGTCCGATTATCGCACGAACGAAGCTCCCGCGAGGACGCAGCACGGCAATTTAGATTGGCTCCGACGAGCTTCCAAGAGAGCCGGAGCGAGACGCTCTCATTTACATGTCGCCGGCTATTGCAAGAGACGCCCACTGATGCCTCATGGGAATCCTTCCTCCCCATGACTTTCTTGACTATAGTCTCCGAGCGCTTGTTTCGCACGCTCATCGATTTAATTAATCGTACCTACTGCGCGTTTTACGCTTCGGTTATACTATTGACAGGTATATGTCGAATGATGAGAGAAGCTTTTTTTTTTTGGAATTTGAAGATAATTTTTTTTATTGTACAAAGGTATAAAAAGAAACTAGGCTAGGGTATGTACTTAATGCGGTTATACTACGTTAGACTTGGGTAGAAATTTTTCAATTTATATTCTTTGATATTTTGGTGTAGTACTTTCCACGAGTGTCTGAATCTGTTTTCGAAGGTTCACCATTTCTTCGTACATCTGCTTGATAAGCGTTGCGTTAATTGGCTCTGAAGAATCTACAAAATGATTTTTATTTTTTTCTAATTGTAAAAGCATTTGAAAAGCATCTTGAAAATACGTTGCAATAATCGAGTGTCAAGTACGTTAAGTTACATCTTAAAAAATTGAGTAGTTTATTCGATAATCGATTTCGAAAAAAGGTTAAAGTGTATTAATCGTTATTGGGATATTTTGTAATTCATTGGTATTAGAGCTCATAAATTTATAAGATCTTTATTCAAATTTTTAATTTCGAATGAATAAGCGTCAAAGAAAGATGTTATATCAATTTAAATGTATTAAACTGACTACTAGTTCAATCATTGAGGTCTGTTAATTGGAATTTCTCAGAGCAATTATTTTGATAATTAAAGTCCACAGAAGCTACAGATTATTACAAGCTAAATCCCTTTACAGTAAAGCAATCGTAGACACTCGACGCAAATGGAATTTAACTACGCAATACTCACCAGAATACATGTCATCGAAAAGGTCCCAGCCAAAGGACTGGCACTGACAGACGAGTAGTGCCATCACGAGTAGCACGAAAACCAATGCGCACTTCATCGTCACGGCAGATATAGTCGACAACAACTGAACCCGAAACCCATCACTCGACTTACCTTATATACCTCACGTTTGCCCGACGGGTCTGACGAAACCGATAACAGCGCATCGAGAATAAATGGCTCATTACCATTTTTTTTCTTTCCGTTTTTTCTTCGTTCCTTCGTTCGCCAATCTCCAAAACAATACTCGACCCACATTTGGTCACGCAACGCAACGTGGAAGGTAAAAAAAAAAAGGCGGGCGCGAGATAAGCAACCCGAGTTTTTTTTTTATAATGTAAATCTCCGAAGTGTATACAAGCGCGCAAGATGAGTGGTCTTTTCTTCGCGACGACTCGTAAAAATTAACCGTGGAGCTAATAAAGATTGCGCTCGCGAATTATTCGCGCGCATTGTTATCTTTGCGCAATAGTTACGCTGCGCGACTGGTGTATGTGTGTAACTTTGTAGGTCGATGTGGGTCACTAAACTTTGCGCGTCAAAGTTTATTGCGTTATACGGAGACAAAAACAAATCTTTTTTTTTTTTTGGTAGTTTCCCGAAATTGAATGTCGATAGACCCGCACGTAAATTTCACATCCAACCCGTATAACTCAATACCATGAGACCTTGCTGTTGATACACTTAATGTAAGGCGTACACGAAACACCATAAAAGTGCCCTTGACACGACTAGTGTGTACGGAGGTGTTTCACATACGAAAAGACGGATTTTATACCGCCGGAAGATTTCACGTGAGCGAAGCTCGTAAATTCGAAGCTCCAAGTTTTATCGTCGCTCGGCCATTGAAATAAGCCAAATGAGGGAAATTGGCGGATCACTGTACTGTAATATTTGCTTTTATTTATTTATTTGCATTGATTTGTTTGTTTGTCTCTCCCACCAAGAAATTCCTGTTGGCTAATGGGTTTCCGCTGTTTCTTTTTTCGTTATACATTTCGTGCGTGCTCGTATATTTTGATCATCCCTTACTCTCATGACGCGTAAGATGTATATTGTATTGTTTTTTACCTCGATTTTTTTGACGGATTTGTTGCTGTTATTTGTAACCTCGACCCTCACGGTAATCATTTCTCCCTGATTGTACATTGCTCGGTCTAAACTTGCCTCTAACCGAACTCTACCGTCGCTGAGCAAGAACTGCTTCTCGACGACTTTGTGCGGAATGGGTGCCTCTGAAAAAGTAAAAAAAAAAATTATCTTCTGTAGTGAAGTAATCTCGTTATTCATTAGGGTATCGTTATAAAGAGAATGAGAATTTACCATCGTCGGGCTTTATTTCATTTTCGTCTGGGGCTTTCTCGAGTTTCGTGACGGCAGCCAACTCGTTACCGAAGATAATGTTCCTCGGCAGAGGCGGTATAATCGGCCCTTGTATCACGCGAATGCCCATTCTGATGATTTGCATCTTCCGCGTCGGCTTCTCATCTGCCTTTTCAGCTGCAAATAAATACACGGAATTATTCATTATTTGCCTTTTGAATTTCTAATTGAGATTCATCGAGCGATTTGTTGTATCCTCGGTTGAGAAACTGTGTCGATAAAGCTGGAAGATATTTCACGTATGAGTAAGATTTATTTCGAATTGTTAGTGATGAAAAGAGGGAACTTTGGAGCAGCTCATTTTATACGATCTTCGCGTAGATCAACTTTGAATTTATCATTGGAATTGTTAAAACTCATGAAAATAAAAACGTTCGAAGTCTTCTCTTACGTAACAATCGATCATTCTCTTTTATTTGGAAAAGTGAACGAGAATTCAGAGTCGGATGTCATTACGGAACACGATCAAGGAAAGTAATAGCTCAGCATGTATCAATTTACAGTGTTACGGAATGGCGGAGGTTCTTTTCTTTTTTTTTCTTCTTCTTCTTCTTTCCTATAGTTATATCCCTCCGAGTGAAAAAGAAATCGTATCATTATTTTGTCTGATTGTACTTATTTCTCTCTTTTTTCTTCTCCTTCTCTCCCTCCGCTATATATCCGCTAACGAGGCAGCTAGCGTGATTCGACAGAAAGAGAGAAAGAGAGCACGAAGAGATTGCAAAAAAATGGAAAAGATTTTACAGTTGTTTAACGATCCTTCAACTTTTTTTCTTCATCGCGAATTATCATCGTCCAATCGATTGGTTATCAGTTATTCAGTTCGACACTTGAGATATTCCCTAACGGCATTCGCTTTTTTTTTTCAAACAAATCCTTATTGATCATCCCGTTGACACGATCGAGCTTGATTTCAGTTACTTTTTTCCTTTCTGTCTCCGACATAATGAGATTGAAACTCCTTAATCGGATGTCGCCGTTTTTCCTCTCAAAGCGAAGAAAACTCAGGCAGTCGCTCTAACTTTTCATATCGTCAGTCTCTCACCGAGTAAAGTAAAAAAGGTAAGTTTGGTTATTCCGAGTGCTTAGAGGGGGGAAAACAGGTTCGCATTCAATTTACAGAACCACGAGTTTTGGAATAATTTTTCGAGGGAGGCAGAGAGAGAGAGAGAGAGAGAGAGAGAGAGAGAGAGAGAAGAGTAGTAGGCCACTTGTATGCCGGACAAAGTTTTTCGCCCGATAAAACTTCCGGCCGAGCTTTCGGGGCGAGGGCGACAACTTTTCGCGCCCTCTCGGTTGTTTCTGTTTATACGAAAGCTTGCGCCCGCAAGCTACGTATAGCTGTATAAACTTTAACGAAAGGGAGAGAAAGAGAGAGAGAGAGAGCATATCTGTTGAAGCGCCTAGAGTTTCGATATGCATTTTACATGATCCGCTGCGAGCGTGCGCGCAAGTTACTAGTTGATTTGATTAGTCGGAAAATCTCCGGGAACTTCGTGTGCGTGGGTTGCGCGTCTTTGCGAAGGGATTTCATCGAGCTTTGCGTAACAGGAAAGTAACGATAAGAGGCTTATATCCGTAGTATCTTATAATACATTATATGAGATATCTTAGTTATGTCTAAGTCGATCTATTCCTTAAAAAAATTTTTTTTATTGTCACAAAATACAATGAAATAATTCATCTTAATTTTCACAGACAGAAAGAGTGACGGATAGCTTCCTGATCAAGCGCTTAAAACCGGTGCAATTAAGCGTATATATCGATTAGTTAAGAGAGCAAGGTGAGCAAGCAAGCAACGTTGCTCGCGCCGACGTCCGTCCTTTGACGGACGTCACACATACACACACACACAGATGGGGAAGGGGGGTTTATATTTATTCCCGTCCCAAAACCGAGCGGAGGCACTTGCACGCGAAAATCAGCGACTTAAGTGACGGACGGACGCCTGTATAGGCTAAGCGTATATAGCGAGACTCGATCAATCTTCCTTAGAATAGAGCCCGCGCGCGCGCACGTATATATATATATATATGTATACACATACACGGATTTTCAGTCAAATGCTATACACCCGTCGAGTTTGCGTGCAGCGTTATATGGCTTATATGCTATGCTCCCGCGCACACGTTATTATTCACGGGGCTTTGCATGACGCTCAATTGAGCCGCGCGCCAGTAAAATTCATGGCACAGGGATGAGTGTCATAAATCAAATGCTGAAGGGATATTTCATTTCACAAAAATTGATTTCCTGATGTGTAATGACTTTTTTTTATTTTTTTTTTGTCTGTCAGTTGTCGTGAGTTTTTTTTTTTTTTTAGAATCAGGATGGCTTTGTTAATGCTCACGCTAATTAAACGTTCTGCGACGGTAGCACTGCAAGCTCTAGTTACAAATAGCGGGTACTTTTGAAATATCTCGTTATTTCATTTTTTTTTATCTCGTTCGTGAGTTGCCTGGCAATAAAAGCGAAAAGTTTATCGTTGCCGTGACCTTTCGCATTGCTCCCTTGCCTCGCGTGAAATATTGAGAGTACTAAATCCGTGCCGCTATGAAGGATTTGACTTTCCATTATTCATGCGGCAAAAAAAAAAAGATTGCGATATGAAAACGTCAACGTTTTCAATCTCGCGTGGCGTCTATTCGTACTAATTGGTTAAATATTTTTTTGTTAGTTTTTTTTTTTTTTTGGGAGAAAGAACAATTTTTTTATGGACAACAGTAGAAATGAAAGATACGAAGCGTCGAATTGAAAGTTTTTTTTTTTGTACGTGCCACGTGTATTAATCGAGAGCGACAGAAAAAAAGGACTTTTCACGTTTATATAGCGAAGATATATTTAAAATTTTTCCAATAGTTTTTCTTGCAATATTTACATTTTTTTCCGCCAACGTCTCGCGCTCCGATACATTTTCTCTCTCTCTCTCTCTCTCTCTCTCTCTCTCTCTCTCTCTCTCTCTCTCTCTCTCTCTCCGCCGCAGTGTTTTTTCTCTGTGTTCGTTCATTGTCACGGTGTGAATGCACACTTCGTATTTACTGAAGGAAACATCTTTTGTCAACGACACTTGCCACTGAAAAGATGTCGATGAAAAGAAGTAAAAAAAAAACCATTCATTCCATAAAGTATTGAGGGAGAAGGAAAAAAGCAACAACGAAACTTTCGAATACAACGAAAGCTTCATCGAAAGAAGTAATTGGTTGAGACCGAAGGAAACACCCACGCTTTTTTTATAACGGACGAGGTTAAAGCAGTCCGATATAATATGCAAAGATTGCTCGAGGCGTTTGCGTAAAGTTTCTCCTCCGATGGCATTATATCGTCGAGAGACGTTCATAAAATTTTTTTTTGTTGCCGCAGGAATAACCCAACTTGATGAAGACAAACTCGAGTTGGCAAGGTGTGCTTTTTTTCTCCCTCTCTCTTTTGCAATATCGTTTATAAGAAACTTGCAGTAAAAAATCTTTCTCTCGCATATACCATGCATTTCAATTATGACTGGCCATAATAACGAAGCAGCAGCATGATTTCAAGTCCCCAATCAATTAGCCATTTCAACACCAGAAGCATAATAATTATTATTATCGCCACACGCGATACTCCAGTATAATACGGGGATAGCAGCAGCAGCAGCAGCAGCACGAGGTAGGTTTTTGATTAGCATACTGTAGCGATCCGTTGCTGTCTCGATACTGTGTGTATATGGCGTTTGATGAATGCACTTTTAATTGAAAACCACACGGCACTCGAGGACGCGTAGCAGTGTAATGCGGCTTTTGTTCGCGCGACCGAGTAGCCGAGTCGATATGGACTTAATTAAATTCATACTTTCGCGCTGGATTTAGCGAGATAGCGCGTGCACAAAATTCCGACGCTCAAGTGCGCATTGCAACACTGCACATGGGCTTCATTCGCCAGAGATATGAACTGGTTGTGCAATCGTGCTGACACTCCGATTATATCCCGCCTCGTTCAGTTTTTGGAACTGAATACGCCTACTCTATTCTCGCATTCTCTCTCTCTCTCTCTCTCTCTCTCTCTCTCTCTCTCTCTCTACTTGATGGATTTACCGTTCAGTGGATTAGCTGATTGTTTGCGAGCTTGATACTGATAGCTATATGATCTCTCCACTCGAACCAAAGTTTCAACGGCAATTTTCGAGATTAAATTAAAATTGACACAACTCAAAAAATTGATTGCAACGCGTAGTAGTATAACCTCATTAGGAAAAAGTGTACTTCAAAATTGAGCAGTATTCAACAAACATTTTCCATCGTGCAAACAGTTTTTTTTTCCTGCGAAGAACAAAAACAACAACTCACCAGCGTAAACGTTGATGTCGTAGCTGGTACCAATCGGAGCCCCATTGTATTCTTTTGCCGGTACTAGTTGTACAGACGGCGTTGCCATAGGTGCCACTGCCATTGTGAAAGGATATGCGTTTGGATGGAACTTTTTCATCAGGATGTCCTGTTAAGAATAAGAAAAAAAAAACATTAAAATTACGTAATTTTATTAATAGTTTCAATTTTTTTAAATCGCAATGTTAATTGGAATAGTTTGAAGTACATTACTGCACATTGCAATGAAAACGTCTTGGATGAAGATATAGAGGCTGTCAATTAAGAAGTTATGTAAGAAGTTTGTAAGATAGCTGACTTAATAAAAAGGGGGAAACTAAAGTAACGACGAGGAGACAAGAAGACAGTGAATTGTTAAAGTTAATAATTGAAAAAACCTCGGAGATAACGAGAAAATTTTTAAAAAGACAAAAAACTCAACAGGTATAGTTTAGGAAAAAAAGCTATATGGAAAGATAAACTTAATTATAACAATAACTTTTTGTGAAAGCGAGCAATCACGGTAGTATATGGCTATATTTGATGATAATAGTTAGATTAGAGTTAATTTGAATTAAAAAATGAAATTAGTATTTTATCTCACAAACAGTAAATTGGAAAAGCAAAAAAATTCGACATTAAAATATGCTCCAGTAAAATGCGAAGGACGTGAATTAATTAAATATCTTTCTCATCGATGCTGAAATTGAAATAATTCAGTATTACAAAATTTTAATTGCAATAACAAATTAATGGCATCTTTCGGAAATATATTACATTTCAAAAGCCATTCGCTTTCCAGTTCAATAATTCATCAAAAGCATAACTCGCGAGTATATCAAATTAGAGCTCACCTAAATAATGATTGGAATGGCGTCGCATATTTCACGAAAAATCCAGAGCTAATGAGCACTACATACGTGAACAAAAGGAAAAATAAGAGAAACAAAACGATATAGACTTTCCCAATCTTGATTTATCTGACAGTTGTGGAAATACCCGAAACTCTCTACGGGCCAACCCGCGCGCGCTAAGATTTGCAGTTTTTCTCGAGGAAAAAGAAGAAGAAAAAAAAAACAAAGGAATGATCTGAGGGCGTATGACAAGAGACGTAAAAAAAGGTGTGATATTACGTGCGAGAATGAAAAAATAAAAAATATTGGGATCTCGATATTCAGTGATGCGTGTAATTTACTTTGTGGATGTTCGTATTACGTTGCCTTATGCGTTATTACGCCATATACCGACGTTTGCGATCGATCCTGCGACTGGCATACCGTTTACATATGCTCAAAGGCAGACAGAATTCAAAGCCATTCTTTTGTCTTCGTACCCGTTTGCCATCTCTCTGTCGTGCCTTTTGACTACTCCAACCTGATTATATGCTATTTTAGCTTGAGAGATTTATTCACTGAGAAAATGTCCTCTGCAGATGATGAACTTGTACACAAGGCAGTTTGTGTGGGTGTGAGATGCAATTAAATTACGTATCAAAATTTAGAAAAGTTCCATAATTAAACTGTCCGAAAAGTCAGATTACTCTTACAAAGGATATTAAACCATTTGTATTCAAACTTTTCAAAAATTAATGTTCATAAACTTTTTGCCTTGAAACTCAGTGATCCCAAAAGTACTCGCAGAAAATTGATCATCGCCCAAAAGTAAATTCCAAAATAATTTCCCACAAAGTTAAGTAACCATAAATCGTTAATGTAAGTATGAAGTATATATCTAAGATGGTACACTCGCAATCGCAAATCACGTAGTAGGTAGTTATCTCGAAGGCAGACACTTGAAGCGAGACAACTTGTTCATTCACGCCCACAGCGAAATGTTTCGCATCGATATTTCGCCTCGAAATATCACGCTTATACATATATACAGGGAAGCATCTCTCGAATAGCACAACACGGCTCGTGCGGGCTAATAAGCGCAAGTTGGCCGTTTGCCAGCTAGTTTCTTATGTGACACATTGGTCGCTGTAACTATACTACGGCCACGGGAGTACGCGTGGCTTAATTTTTCATACGTGTAGCGCTTGGTATTTCTCTCTCTATCTCGTGGGGGCGCAATAACAACGGGAAAGTGCAGGGAAAGTTACGTTTATTAGATGAAAAAAGTTTTGCCCGGTCGTTACCGCCTCTTGTTTTTACGACTGTCCGTTACGGTCAACACGGACATTGACTTTTATGCGAGTTGTCAACGGGAGTGCATATAGTCGTATATTCTGTTATGTAGTATACATGCTAAGAATTTTAACAACAAAATCCAGTGTAATTCGCAATGACAGTGACTTTAATAGTTATTTATAGAGTCAAGTTTCACACTTCGGTTAATTAAACTGTATAAACTTTGTGATGAAGTTAAACAAGCAAGTAGCAAAGTTTATATTATACTAGAAGTTATTCAGTCGGTCGTAATGGCAATGTTTCCAAATTCAAAGTCCCAACTAAATTCACTTGCTGATAGGTTCACATTATTCAAGGGTCTCGTCAAAAGAGGCGTCGTCGCGTCGCTATATATACGCACATAGGCATAGTTTCCAGCGCGGAACGTTTATGCAAAGTATTATACATTGAAAAGGGAATGTTATTCATGCTCGGGGTTTCTGTTGGAGATGCAATGGAGTCTGCTTCATTGCCTTGCAGATTCCGCTCGTCGAATTCGCAAAATTTCAATTTACCAGTTGGTAATTCGGTTTTAGTGATTTATGCATGGCGCGTATGCTGCGAGGTTTGTACAATCCAAAGCAAATGAGTTTCCGATAAACTTCGAATCCCGGCCAAAAGCGAATAGAAGCTTTATTTAATTTATTAGTAAATAATTAAATACTAAAAATTATATCCAGATGAAAAGGATTTCATTAAATTAATTCTATTAATAAATCACCTTTTTTTTCTCTGCATATAGTTATTTCACATTCCATAAAGCATCGAGGGTTTATACGATACACAAGGTGACTTTAGAAAAGGTCGCACAATATATAACCATGATGATGGCCATCGCAAGTAATCGGATTTGACCATCAAGCTCTGGTCAGTTTGCTTTTGACGTTTAGAAAAATCTCTCGTTAACTGAACCATTACGGCGACCTTTCATAAGTTTTTTTCAACTATTTTTTGGCGCGTATCTGAGCTGTTTTCTTCCTGAAAGCACTCATCCTCGCTTTCGACCTGTCTTTTTTTTTTTCACGGTACGTAGAATTTGTAGATGCTTTTTTACCTAAATTTTTCACCTTCGTTTCTATAGGTCATTCATGCGATAGACATCTTTTTCACAGAAGTGTAATAGATGACAAAATAAAAATCGTACACATCTGTTTACATAATTCAATTATAACTATACGTAATTGAACTTTATCGGCCGATAACATGCAGTGTGTCCACTGAATATTAACAATTATTCGAATTATTTCACTCGATTATATTTGTCGATTTTACCGAACGCTTAATTAATCTATGCGCACTCTGCAATTAAATCGTATAATTAAGCGTAAATGTGAAATTCCCTCTGTGTGTCCCTCGTAAACTTTCATTAGCACGCCTGTACACATGGTATACTCTGCTCAATTTTACGCGCCCACGATTTTGAGGGGGGGGGGGGGGGGGGGCTATATACTCGCTGCGCGCAACAGTCCAATTCTAATTGCACAGATATACATGAGTCGATCGCATTATCGACGATGGCGAATTTAATCTAAAATCTGACTTTATGCAGCGTTTCGTATATCGAGCGTGTTTGGATTTCAGTTTATTATTGGTGATTGTTGATGCAGCATCGCATGTTGATGATGGCGGAATCTGATGGATCATTGATTCAACTACGGATCAACAAGTTTTGCCCGGAAAAACTCATTAAGCATTAATTTATCGTATGTAATAACGAAGTTTATTCAGCATTTGATTATTCAGCATTTAATTATATTGATATGATAATTATTAGATTGAGTTCACGTATTTTGATTGATCTTGATTATAAGAACGCGTGCACTTTAATCATGAAAATTTAGACGAAGTGAGTACACGCGATAAGCGGAATTATTGCAACAATTTTTTCTTCCGTACACGTGAAACTTATGATAGCATTTTTCAACGTTGGAAGATTGAAGTGTTGCGCCAACAGTCAGTTTCATGTCTGCGGAGATCTGTAAAAATTCTCAGGGAAGATAAACGAAGACGGGCAAACTTATGGTTTTCGTTTTAGGCTACGAGCAAAAAGAATTCGTTCCATTAGCCGAGTTGCTGGCGTGCACCTGGTCACCTAGTTATGGTCCTCGGTAGTCCATATCTTTTTTAGTTTTCGATGAGTCCAGCACTTTTCAAAGTTCAAGCCTTATCTCTCACTTTCTCTCTCTCTCTCTCTCTCTCTCTCTCTCTCTCTCTCTCTCTCTCTCTCTCTCTGTCTCTCTTGCTCGTGATCTTTATAGACTTTATTTCATCTTTTGACATCTACTTATTTCTTTTACTTTCCAATATTTTTTTTCTCGGTGACAGGCTGTTATTTTTTTCTGATTGATATCGGACAAAGGCTCTTAATCTCTTGGATATTTCTCGGAAATGAGGTCGGATTAAATAGCTTCTAAGTGTCATCGATAGCACTGACGATAATAGATTTTATTTCTCGGTTCTCAAGTATCCTAATTAAATTTTTAAGAAAATACTTTCTTCAAATAGAGCTCTTAAGCGTGATTTGTGCTTTTTGTTCGAGCGACACTTTGAAACTGTAAAATATTTCTGCAGATGCTACTTTTTCTTGTATTTTCCAACTTGGTCACCAGCCCTACTTTGAAAACTTTTTACATGAAATATTTTTTTAACAAGGAATGAGGCTTGGAAACTTTTTATTTGAAAAAAAACAAAAAAATTCGTATTACTATCTTTTGTCTTGAGAAAAAAAATGTTGTTAATAAAGGAAACTAGATAGTTCGCCAAATGTTTTTCAAATTTATATTAAAATAGAAATGAATTTTTTAATTTAATCTATATATTTCAGAACTTACAAATTCAATAACGTCATAAAAACATTGACTTTTGAAATCTTAAAAAAGTCACTTCAATATGAAAATCCATCAACTTGACAAAAAATAGTCAAATAACTCTCTGAAACGTCCGTATCTTTTTCGCATTGTCCCAAAAAGAAGCGACAACAAAACTGAAAAACACGGGATGGAGAGAGCGAGCGAAGAGTAACATCATGACGCCTAAGGACACACGCTGACGGCATTAAAAGTTTACAATGGGAACTGTCGAGGTCTTTCGAAACAGGGGATAAAAGGCTAAAAGCATCTGTCGGCTGCTGGATTACACGTATATACTTTGACGACAGTGCATCCACCCTTCGAATGCAGGATGCATAGCTCTACAAGTGTGCAGTGTAGCACACGGATACCGGGAGGGGGAGTTGCTGCTGTTGCTGCAAGCCTGGGTCACACTGTTTTTTTGCTCTGAAAAACTGTCGCAAGCTTTTCTTTTTCTATGCGCATTATGCCGTGTCTGGATGACGTAGAGCTTTCTTTCTCTCCGCCCCTTGGAAAACTTTTTTTTTTATTATTCTTTTCGTCGTGACAGAGCTGAATTCTGATGAGAATACTTTTAAATAACGGCACGCAGTGTGATTGCGATTGGGGATACAGCAACAAAATATTCATCGACGAAAAGAAGATAATCTCGATTTAATTGAGTCTTGATCCTCTTCTGAATTATTTCCGGATGATAAACTCGATCAAAGGATTCCCGATAAACGACCGTTAAAAAAATGTACCCCCGAACTCATAAATCATCGACGAAAAAATAAAGAGAAAAATATTCAAAAGGAAAAAGAAAAATATAACCGGCGCAGCTTACGTCCCTGAACTGATCCATTCACCTTGGCGAGGAGAACAGCTCGGGGTAATTCTTATCGATCGCCACTGCCGTCGAATCTTCGTCCTAGAGAGTCTCTCTCTCTTTTCATGAATAATCAAGTCCGATGTATGCCGCTCTTGACACACATATAGGCCTCTCGCTAAATAAATTCGCGCTGGACCGATAACTTGCTACTATCGGAGTCGCGACGCGGCTCGTTGAGGTCAGGGTCGAGGTCACAAAGCAACTCTCTCCCCGTGACGTCAGTAAATGAAGCCGTCGTCGTAAATAAAAAAGAATGCACGATAATTTTTTTTTTCTGCTTTTCCACGGTAGATTTTTCTTCGACTATGGTGCTTTCATCGCCTAGGCCTTTCGCGCGATTGATGTTTTGGCGCGCGCGCAGCACTGTAATACCCGCGCGGCCGAATAAAGTTGAAATTGCACTTCGCCGGCGCTGATTGATGACCATAGGTATTACCATAGGAGGCTTTGGCTTCTATAACTTCCAGCCGCATTTTTCTTCCGGTTTATTTGACAGTCGAGTAGATGGGGATCTTATCTCGCGCGCGAGCTTTCGAATGTCGCTCGTGGGTGGAGAGGAAGAGAGCGGAAACATTGGAATTTGAACAATGAAGTGTTTGTGACGTTTGAGCGAGGTGGTACAGTCGTAAATGAAACGGGGTAAACATTTTTTTCATATTCTGGGTGTGTGATGTCATAGATGTTATTGTCGTTATTAATCGCGGATATTCGTGTATGACATATGACGTTACATTTGTAAAGAAACAGAAGAAGAATTTTCCCAAATCGATGATATTTTAATATTCAATTCGTTGCAAACGAGAAGTCGTCGATCGATCAATATAATTGACCAGAGGGAGAAGCTTATCGAAGTAGAAATAACTTAGTTTTAGGAAGTTCATCAAGAGAGCAAAATTGTTTGCTCTCCCCTAATATATACAGAGACCTTGAAGATATGCAATAAAGATTATTTGGCCGTCGAGAGAAAAGTTTTTGGGTGATCGAGTGCGCGCCCTCGAAACAATCGGCAATATATATGCAACAACGACGTCGTTTGCAAAAGTTAAATGCCGCGCACTTGTGTTGTAGAGAGAGAGAGAGAGGTTTAACGTATTGACATTCAACTCGAAGCTTTACTTTATGCGGTCGTTCGAGCAACAAACTATCGCAAGCGTGCAAAGCTTGCTAATAATCTTCTATTGTTAACGCTCGACGAGAGCGAATATATCCTCGCGGTTTCGAGCTTACTGCCTGTGGGTTTAAGGTCGCTAAACGCCGGATTTCAGAAGCGATACCACTCCTCTGAAAGGCCCTTTGTATCCTAAGTTGTTGTAATCGCTTTACACGCTCGCTTGACTTTGTTTGATTAGTCTGAGAATAGACGTGGAACGAGCAACGTACGGTATTGAGACTTTTTTTTAATAGATATCTCGCTTACGATAGTGTAGGATTACTATAGTGTAGGAGACGAGGATGGTTTCTATTTTATTTTTTAATGCATGAATGAACGTTATAATGATGGACATCATTAATGTAGATATCCACATTATGACATTCCTTCATGCATAAAATTCGAGTATTAGGAACATCTCAGATACTCGAGTTTTCTTTTTATTTAAATGCAGAATAAGAAAAATGGAGTATTTCTTTTATATTTACGTCAATGCCAAGAGCTTAGCAAAATGATATCTTGGCTCAAATGAATAAACAGAAAACAAGCATCTTACGTTGGATGTCCCTACCGCAAAAAAAAAAAAAACAATAAATATGTTTTTATTTGTTGCTGAGAAAAGTAATTGTTTTTTAGGGGGTTGGCAAGGAGAACAATGTAAAAGGACGTTCTTTATACGACGCGTGGGTTTAAATAAACCAGGATAACAGATAGTCTCGCGGACCTAAAGCCGTTTCTAAAAGCCGTCTGATCGGATATAGTCTTCTACTACTGCACGTACCACTCGGCTCTCGCAAGACCAAGCCAGCGCAGCGCCAGCAGAAAATGGTAGCGCTGGAAATTTTCGTGGATGGGTAAGAGCGTAATGGATGGCGCGTACGGGATTCTTTTTAAATAAAAATCGCTGCATTGTCTCGAGAGTAAAAAAAAATAAAACATTTCCACGCAAATGCGGATCACGTTTTTTTCTCGCGAGTGTAGAATTAGTTTATACGCGCAAAAAATTGTTCAGAAAAAAAAGAGCCGAGCGATCGATACACTTGAATGATAGTCCTAACGGTCGAGTTGTATGTCTCTTTTGAACAATGAATTCGAGGTTTTTTTTTACTGCGAGAGATTAGTTTTTTTCGTGTGTCGAGAGAGGCTTCAAATCGAAAGTTACATTTTTTTTTTCTTTTTAGCAGCGAAGGTCGTGTTTGAAAAGTGCTGCTGGATTTTTCGTAGCGTAAAATTAAAACTGTCAGCTTTCGAGAAGATTACTTTGATTCGGATGATGGAGTTTTTTTTCTCTTTTTTTCTTAATCAACTGAAAACTTTCTGATGCACACACTCATACACGTGTCGGCCGTGTATAATTGAAACGTCGGAGTTACAAAAAGCAGCAATGTTTGCTCTTTACATAAACCGTGCGTGCAAAAGAGGATTAATTGCTTTCACTTCTGCACGGGGAAAAACATGCGAGCGAAAAGTGCGTTAATTAAAATTTTTTCTCACGTGTGCGGATAAAAATGTAAACGAATCAAACTTTGTTTTTTTCAAACGAGACGGAAAAAAATAGATTGGACTATGTCAAATTGAGCAAACTCACTGGGGTCTCAAAGTTATACGCGAACGTTCCATCACGTGCATAGCAAGCGCCTGCCCGCGTCCTTAATGGAGTCACATGCAACGTAGTTTCGATAGTCACGCGTTCGCATTTCTGGCTTTCTCCCTCTCTGTATTTAGCAAAAGGGTGGGTGAATAGCAAATTGGATTAGCAACGTGAAAGCTCGGTAATTAGTGCGATGCAGTCATTACGTGTTGCTGGCTTTTGAGAATTCTCTTTCTCTCTTTTTTTTTTCAACAGGCAAAGTGACAATGATGAATGCGATACCGCGCGTTGTTGAATGGATCGCAGCGTTCAAAGGCTCTTTTCTTTTTCGTATACAAAAGCTCGAGATTGTTTAGCGGCTGTTGAAAGATTTAACGAGCAATCGGATTACGAACCTATCAGCGTTTTCAATGCGTATAAATCAATTTGACGATCGAATGCAATACAAACCTGAAAGTGCGTGACTGGCTCTTGACGATCCGGATGATAGGGTGGATAGAGCTGAGTAAGGGCCATTGTGGCCTCGTTGAAAAATTTCAATCCCATTACTTCCTCGTCCTCGCGGCCGTAGCGAAAAGTCAGTGTCACTCTGCCGAAAACCTTCGAACGAAGTGAAGTAGAAAAAAGAAAAGAAGGGATGAATGTGTGAGAGTGTGGTTTTGAAACGACGCGTGGGAAAAAAAAAGAAAAGAAACGAACGAAAATGATATACATAATATACCTTTTGCTTTTCTTGAAGAAAGTCGGGCTCGATCAGTAACACGCCACGCAAGCTGTCAATTTTTCCACTAGTGGCGACGAGGTCGCGGCTTGCCAGGTACAATGTCAGCTTTTTATTTTCCGACGTTTTTTTATATATCCTGACAAAACACACAGACATACACGGATTTATAGCATTTGATTATCATAATAAATTTTAGTTTCTACGTTTGTTGCCTTATGAGAGCTAATTAATACAACCTAGCTTATGGGGGACTTCATTAACAATGAAACGCCCTGTATATTCGAATGCTTTCAAAAATGTATATTAATTATTACGGTTAGCCGCAAAGATTCTTTATAATGAAAATTTCATGTCGCACTTAACGCTTCACTGAAAATCCAATTAAATTGCGGCCACTAGTTGAATTTAAGTCATTAAATTCTTCAACGCGCGAGAACGATGAAAGTAATTAACTGCGGAGTCTCGAGTGCGCGAGCGATGGATTGAAAATTAAATCGACACGTGCTATTGTGGTAAGTGATACAACCAGAGTAACAATGACGCGGGAATACTAAATTAAATCAAGCCTATGATGCAGTTTTCGCTCGATAAACTATTAATAAACCAAAGATAGACGATAGATATAATTCTATTCGAGTTAGCGCAATTACGAAAATAAAAATAGTCGGGCGGTTTGATTTCATTTTCGATTTATTTTTTCGCCGGGAAATAACAATGGCACGAAAAGTGCCGAGGCATTGTTCTGCCGGGCGCCGGAACGAGACGGCGCCTTTGTTCCAGATACCTTTCGAGCCGTAACGAAAGTAACAGCTCTAGATTACTTGAAAGCTTGTGCTCTTAAGGTGGCTAATCGAGTACGAAGCGTTGCCGTACTGCAGAATTACAACTGCGATTTGAAAAATAAAGATTTTTTACCCTATCTTTTATTTGGTTTATTTTGCGAGCTGTCGTGTTTTCTTTTTAATCTTTATGGTACGTTTGAATGTAAAAACTCTAATTGCACGAAATGGTTTGAGATTGAAAGATATAATTAAGTACCTTTGAGTGTAGATGAAACCTGTCTCTGGCTCGCTCGGTCGATTCCTTCCAAATCTCCTGTAACAAAAAACGATGACATTCGATTGTAATGTGAGGAACAATAGGATTTCATAAATATAAAATTTTCTATCAAAGCATATGGGGAATACAATTTTATAAATTTTTCATTTGAATTGTGAATACGTGAACTCGATTGTTATTACTTTTGATTTCTTAACATCCGAATGACTTAGAGATTTTATTTTAGAAATAAAAGTTGACTCAGTATTCACCTCGAAACCTTTTTTATACTACCAATAAGAAATAATTTTTAAGATAGTGGAATCGCTTGTCGCTCGCAATGAAATAGTACAAATTTGACATCTGAAATATGGAGCATATACATTAAGCGGCGCGCGAGGTCTTGTGTCATTGTTATATGTCGCTTGACCGCGAGCTATGGACCATTTGACGTGTTTTATGCCAGTTTACTACACTTTACTTGATTACGTTTCTTCCCTCTCCGAGCGACGATCGACGCTGTAAAACGGACGTTTTTCCATTGTAGAACGAGAATTCCGTAAATCGATCGTGTCGCGCAAAAATCAATCTCATCACCGGCCGCTCGCGCATTAAACTTACCAAGATTACTTCTTTTTTTTCCTACGTTATTTATTCGCTCAACGCATTCCATCATCCAACTCTTTGACAATTTATTAATCGCTATGCTGCGTGCGCTAGACACTAGAGCAAAACAAGGGATACGCAGGTGTGTCGACGCACGAACAATAACGACGACGACGAAAAAAACGAAGAAAAAAAAATAGAAGTGAAAATGTACCTTGATTTTTTTTTTCACGTACACACGCAAGCTTTAGCAGTCACAGCAGGGGGCCAAGGTTCGTTCGTTCGTTCGCGCAAAGCGAGGTCAATACTACAACGACGACGGTGGCGGGTTGGCCTGGAAATGGAATACGTATTCCCATAAGACTTAGCCTACTCCCCGGGACACAACCTTCGGTTAAACGCATTTCGCTGCTGTTCTTTTAAGTGCAAGCTCTATGGGGGCCACGGCGAGCTCGATGTGCTCTGTAATACGATCATATCGGCCATGCGATCGTTATTGGTGTGTCGCTTGCTTCGTTTTTTTTTTTTCAGAAAAGCTATTACACAAACTCGTGGAGTACAGTTTCGAATTGAGCACTTTGCGGAACGAAAATTGTTTTTTATTCTTTACCTGACAATTTTAGCGTGTATGTTTTTCGAATTTATTTTTACAACTTCTCATTCGCAAATTATTTTGGCTTTCAATTTTTCTTTTTTCCATTACTTTGTTAATTAATTATTGGTACACTGCAAAATATAGTTTTTATTTTAAGTATACAAGCAAATTTAAGAACTTTCGTGTTTTCCGTTTTTCTCGTGATTATTTGTAATTACCAGGATCAATCTGTTTAGATCGAACTTTTCTTGGCATGAGGAATAAGACCTATTCATCTTTAGATCAATTATCCAGCTGCTTCATTAAAAAACATCGTGTTTCTAAATTTGCTGCATACTTATTTTATAAGAATTCCTACTTAATTTAAGTACTTTTTTTTTGTACCTATAGTGTGCACACGCGCTTTTTATCATGAAATATTTTTCCTCATACTACTTGCTTTATGCAGATACAGTTGAATTTCGATGAAACGAAGAAATTTTCAATTAGCAGTATTTGGATAAAGCGCGTGCGCGCGTTTGAATACGAGCGGTATAATCAAACTTAAATCACAAATAATAGCACATCCAATCCGAGGCAGGAGCAGTTTCGTCGAATCGATGAATATTCGTTTGTTTTAGCTTAACCACTATCAAATCGGAATATACGCAAAGCACCGCGTGCGCACACACACACACATACACACACTCGCGTGTCATTTTCAATTAAAATTTCATTCATGTGCAAATATGCACGCATCGATAATTAAAATTGACTCGAAAATAAAAATAAAAAAGAATATGTCAAAATGAAAAATAATGCGGCAAACAACATTCCGTCTCTTGTACATTTGTACATAGTCGTATTCTCTCGTCGTAACTGTTCCAATTTTAAAAAGGATGTCGACAGTTGGCGCTCGGATTCGCGTCACAGCAAAATAAAAGTTATGGCTGTACGTGACTGCGTCTTACCGCACTCGGTTTATTCTACTTAACCAGCTTCGAAACTCGCGCGTCGCGTCGTGACTTTTTCCTCCGTAATCTCGCAAACAAGATAAGCCAATTGTAACGCGATTGAATTGTTACTCAACCCCGAAGTTTTTTTTCCCACGAGATTTGTCGCAAGTCGTTGTCGTTGAAATCTCTTTAAAGTATAAAGCAAATCGTTTATGAAATCTCTCTCGGTACCTCAATCGAGTCATAAACTTTCAGCGCAGAAGTTTAAAGTCGTGCCAAAATCAAGTTTTGTCGTAAAATACGTTGAGGAAATAAAAGCGTACTTGCATAACATTTTTTTATCGAATAAAAAGAGAGAGAGAGAGAGGAAAAAAAGAGGTTTACTGTTGAATTTTAGTTCTGCGGTGATTAAGGCGAACGCAATTTGCCAACCACGCTCCAATTTCTCGCGGGGGCACAGAGAGAGAGAGAGAGAGAGAGAGAGAGAGAGAGAGAGAGAGAGAGAGAGGGAGAGAGAGAGAGAGAGAGAGAGAGA
>JAWWMK010000008.1:287304-308714 GCA_035047105.1 Galeopsomyia nigrocyanea
ACAGTCACCCCCTTAGGGAATGAGAAAAAAAATGAAAATCCGGTATTACGAGTAAAAAGTCTCGAAAGCTCTCGCTCGATTCGTTCCGCGCGCGGATTTTTATAGACACGCGCGAAGCTCAATAAACATCCCTCTAATTCGTTAATTCTGATTGATGAAAGATTATCGTAGGGTGGCTCTTCTATTCTTCTTCTTCTTCTTTTTTGTTATTCCGGCCATTTTCCACGCGCTCGTTTCATGAAATATTAATGGACAACAGTCTCGTATTATATACACGCGCGCGTATGAAAAGAATAAATTGGAATCGATTCAATTTGTCAACGCGGCGGCGATGGTGGCGCTCGCCGCGTAATTACGTTATTATGCGCGCCATCCGCCCATCAATAATCCACACATATATAAAAAAAGCACAACGTACAATAAACTATACGCGTGACGATATATAGGATGGATATCTCTCGTCTGCTCATGAGGAATGAACGAGAATATTTTCATGTTTGTGTCCGAGTTGATTACGCGCTGATAGCTTGTTGAGGAGTCACGCGCGGTGATTTGCGGCTTTTGATTTATGACGAGAAAGGAAGGGAGATGCTTTGTAATACACTTGACGGACCGACGCGATGATTCAATATTTACACTTGTGTATGGATGTTTTTCGGCGGAATCTATCGCTTTTATCATCATAATACCGCGCGCGATATTTATTCCATATATCCTTTCATTTGTATGCTTGTATCATGCTGCGTGAATAGAATTTTATAAAAGCGTAGCTTTATCACAACCTGATATATAAATGAATTCTTTTCCCTTTCCACGTGTACTGCGTATCGTTGAACAAAGAAAAACAAGCAAGATTCAACTGGCAGAGTGTATCGCAACTCGACAATATTACACTGGGAGCAGAGGCGGATCGGCCGTCCTCGTTGAAGAAAAAAAGAAAAAGAAGAAGAAGAAGAAGGCGCAATCCTCCACCCCCATCCGAAAGAAAACTTGGGCAGCACGGAAACGGGGAAGTTTTACCGTATTTGCGCATCCGGCGGCCATAAATCTTCAACGGGCTTTTCCCGCCTTTGGCGCTACACTGGCCAAACAGCGCGAGCGGCTCGCGAATACATTTTGCTAATCTCTGGCTTATTTATACCACCGTACCAGCATTGCTTCGGTTCTTTGCGGGACCGTTGTGCATTTTGGCTGTTTTCGTATGCGTCATTAACATGCGATTTGTAAAACCGTCAGATATTATATATTATATTTCAAATATAATAAATAGGTGTTGGAAAAAACATCAACTCGCAGTTCTCACGAATCCTCGAAACCTTGGCGAAACGAAAACAATCACTCGAACGCAACAATCTCACGTACACGTATATACATACAGAAGCAGCAGTAGCAGCCACTCAAGACAGCTCTCTTAATTAAAACGACCTTAAACAGTCGTAACTAAGGGACTTTTTACTGCCGCACATGCACTTCTGAGCGCATCGAGTCGTGATCGGCAAAATCGAAATGTTTCTCGCGAGCACTCGACTTCTATATGTACATATACTTCTTTACAGAAGTATAAGTAAGCAAGAGGTGGAAGGGGGCAGCGACAGCAAGTTTCGAATCTCTCCCCTTGCGAAGTTCCCACCCCGTCGCACGAGGGAAGCCAGCGTTAAGTGAGCAGTTTTGAGTGGCTTCTTGACTTCTCGCGGCTGTCGCAGCAGCAGCTCTTTATTGCTCTTTTTCACGCTGTTTGCTGCGTTTTACCTTAGCTAGTCGACATTGTTATTAATTTAATAATAAAATTATGCAAAACAACGTTAGCTATCTTCAGTTTACATCGCATTAAAAAGAAAAATAACAAATTATCCAAAACACGCGAGTACACGAAATAATTACGTAACTACATGAGAGAGAGAAAAAAAAAAGTCCAATGGCTAACGTTAAGCGTGTAAAGCACACTTTGTACCTAACGCGCGCGCGAGCGCACTCACGGGGCAAACGTTAACAGCATAACGATCCAATCTGCGCGCGGGGGAAAGGGGAAAAAGCCTATATATATATGCGAAGTAAGGGTAGTTATCGGCCACAGAGAATCTAACCCTAATCTCGCGCACAGGCGCGCAAATGAACCGCGCGTTCTCACGCAAACCAATAATCTTGTGCGACTATATAAGTGCCATACACCACCCACTTGATCCTTCCCGAGGCACAAACCTTGTACCCCCTCCTCTTCTTGATACACGAGGGTTGCTGCTGCTGCTGCCGCTCTCGAGATTAATACACTTAACTCGACTTCTCTCTCACTCACTCGTGAAGGGTGTGTACATGTACGTACGTGTGTGTGTGTGTGCAAATGAAAACCGCGGGCGGTCGCGCGGCGCGCGACGCCACTTGAATCGGCGCAATCCGTGTCTAATGCGGGGAATATTCCGTGTCTCCGTTCGCGTTAATGCCGCGCATTAGCTCGCTAAGATCGACGGGGTGGGGTGTACTATATATTGACTTTAATCGTGTTTAATTTATAGGATTGACATTTTGGATCTTTTTCCTAATTTATGGCCTGGATTTGGAAATATCAATTTTTTATGGATTGATTTTTAATAATTTCGGTATCATGCTTATAATTTTTGTATTATCTGTACCTCCATCTGCATACGAATATGAAATATGTTCGTTTTAGTGATTCAGTTGCTACAGTTGCCAGTAGATAGCGATCCATAAAAATAAGTCGAATATCCAATAGAAATGGTTAGTATTAGTTGATAAATTAAAGAAGTGTCTTTGATCGATTTGATTGTTTAATATTAAGCGTTCCACACTAGTTCTTAATTACGGAATTTTGGAGTAGACTGCTGAAATCTCAAACGTGAAAACTCAACAATTCATCATCAATACTTATAAAGTATTAACACTTGATATATTATCCACTCTGAATCCTCTCCATATATAATACGTATATATAACAGCATAGAGTTTCGCATTCCCAGGCAATTCGTGAATTGTGTGGTACGCGGCGGCGATTTTCTCGACTCTCGTTCACTCTCCATCCGCCATTGCTCTCGAGAGTCCCAGCCCATGCATAGCAATGCGACGAATCGAGCTTTCTCTCTGTCTCTCTCTCTCCACCACCTATAACAACGGCTAACTGCAGCCAGTCGAGCCGCTACTAATCAGAAAATCACACGGTGTACCCCGTTGCGAGAGACGAACCTCCCACGGGACCACAAACTCCTGCTTGCTAGTGATGTGCTATATATAACATCCGCCACTGAGAGATGGATCAAGGACTGACACCTTCCTCTTTTTCCCTCTCTCTCTCTCTTTATTTTCATGCTTGGTCAAATCAACTGTTTCATACTGAAGTTCTTCTTATTTTTTCATTCGTTTCACGTATAATAGTACTCTCAAGATCAAAGAAATAAAATGAAAAATTGACAATAAATGCTATTTATTCAATTTGCCCTTTAGCTGTACTCGCATTGAATTTGGAATGCAATTTCAAAGTTTGAAATCTGGTGAAACGTACGTACCTAATTTATGGATTCAAACGACGTCATATAATTTATTAGCTCGCAGTGTCCTCGAATCGAATCGACTCAAGCGCATGAAAGACACTAAATAGTCCTCTAAATGCAGTATATAATTGTTAAAAAAATTAATCATTTTTCGATACTCGCAATTATCTCTAATTCTCGCATGATCACGCGACTAAATGGAGGCGTGTATGTGCAAACGCTATCGCAGCAGTTAATTATCGAAGCTTTAACCATAGAGAGAGAGAGAGAGAGAGAGAGAGAGAGAGAGAGAGAGAGAGAGAGATATATATATAGAGGCGTTCGGCGGGAGTTTAATAGCGAGCCAATGAAGCGTCGAGCAATCGCTTTACGTGCCGCAAGTGTGTGTGCGTGTATGTGCATATCCCCATGATAACGCGCGTTCACTGTCCGATCAATTTATCACACGGTTTGCCGGGTTCTGCCGTTTGGCACTCCAATCATCGAACTCGCTCTCTCTCTCTCTCTCTCTCTCTCTCTCTCTCTCTCTCTCTCTCTCTCTCTTCTCTCTCTCTCTCTCTCTTCTCCCGATCATCATTCAGTGAGCCGAAAACTTTTTTTTTGTTGGAAAATTTGACTATACAACTTCTCACAGCGCTAAATTGACTTTTCCAAAATGTATTCATCAATTTCCACACAGTGTGCGAGAAAAGTGAGATGGATATAGCTATACGAGTATATATAAAGCTGTTTTCACACATCGTCGTCCGTGTGCTGCTGCGCGTATTCATAAGTGGAGAATGGGAGAAAAGACCACCCGGGACCCACGGACTCTTTCAACGATTTTCCAGTGTGCGATTCATTAGCGGCGCGCAACACACATACACACACACACACACACACTTGAGACGAGCAACTGGTATATCGTACGCACAAGGGGGTCGTAACAAACAATACAACGCCGGCTTTGAGTGTTCTCTCTCTCCCTCTCTCGTTCTCTTTCAGTCGCTTTTGGCGTTTGCTCTTTTCAACGTGTATACTGCATGGTAATAAGTGCACTTTACCGCCTGCTGTAAAAGAGTACTCGAGAAAAGATTTGATTTTCATATCGATCTCGAGTGTGTGTGTGTGTGTGCATACGTGTATCTCAAAAGTATGATCGAATTAAATTTTCGTTAAAAAATAATTAACTCCGGCGCAACGGACAACCACGCATTCACGCCCAAGCGTCACGGTTAATTACCTTCCGTAGCCGCAGTCACAATAAATACGAAAAAGAAGAAGAAGAAGAAATAAGAAGAGAGAAAAAAAAAAGAAATAATACAACGGCGACGCGTCATTAATCACTTGCTTGAGCGCACGCGCGCGGGGCCGCTCTTCGATTCGTCGAGCGTGACATATAATTCTAGAGCTCGCTATAGCTCTCTGTCTACACATTATAGTACAGTGAAGTCGTCGAAAACAAAATGCACAGCTCTGTATATGTATATACGCACGTGGCGACACGTGCCTCCCCGAAAAATACAACCGATTTCGCTCGCCCTCTGTGCACTCCTACACCTTGTAGAACTCAACGCTGCGCGTGTGTGTGTGTATTGCGCTTTTTTTTTATTCCAACGACACGCTGTAAATTGAGGGGCTAAGTGTACCTATTAAAGTTCTTGATTTTATTCGTAAGTACAGAAAATTACTTCGTTTTTTTTTTGCGTGGAGAAGAACTTTCGATGTAGCTGTGTTATTGAAATTTAAAAAATTACGATTTTTTTTTATTTTGCAACGTCACGATTTTCTTGATTTTTTATTATCATATACACTGCGAAGACTCGTAATTCGAGTTTTCACATTTCAAGATTAAACAAACGCAACATCAACAACAGCAGAGTGCAATTAGGTTTTATTGAGAGAGGAGAAATCGAGAGAGCTATAACGAACGCGAACGCAGGCGTTTCTTTACATAATTCCAACGAAAAGTTGCGCTTTACGCGTACCTATTGTCTCGAGTGAAATCTCACGCGCGCGCGCTTGCAATGACGAGCTATAATTCGCGATTGCCTTCGCGGAGAACAAACGTTGCATTAGCTTCTATATATCCCTTGCGGTCATATTTTATATGACCGCCACAGCACACGTATAGTGCGGAAGCGAGCGCGTTCGGCATATACAATCGATTGTCTTTTGCATTTTAACGATGCCCCTTTCGAAAACTTGGCAAACACGCGTGTATAATAGTTAAACTTCGTTTCCCGCGACGCGTGCGAACGATCATAAATAAAACCGGTCGCGCGAATTGAAATGCGCGCGCTTGCTCGGCGCGACTTTATCTGTTTGAAGAACTCGGTCGAATCAATCACTCTCTCTCTGTCTCTACTGTTGTGCGCTTATCTCAAGCTCGCGCCTTGTGCATGCATTCGTTCGCCAGGTGTTCGTTCTCTCTGCAAAAGTGAGAAAAAGATTAGCATGTATATTATATACACGGCGCCTCGGTAGCTCAACTGACGCTTAACTTCGTTACTAAAGTGCCTTTGGGCTGCTGCGCATTGTTGCTATAAACTTTTTTTTCTTTTTCGCATTGCTGCGAGAACTGCATTGTTTGATTTGTCTTGTTGTTGCTGCTGCTGCTGATGCGAGAGGAATGGAGAGAATCTTGCACGCACGTGTGGCATCGCGAGCGCGCGAGGTGTGGAAGATTGTTTTCTGAATACCACCGCGTGTGCGCTTTTGATTCGGCATGACGCGACGATTTGCATTTTGTTTTTCTCTCAAATGGAGATATATATCACGCTGATGTTCTTGGAATTGTTTGAGAGCGTTTTTTCGATTCTTTTGAGATATTTGCATGCTTCTAATATAGAAATCGACATAGTTTTATTAGTGGGAATAGAATAGATGCGATTGTTTCAAGTGCGTGGATAATCTTTTTATAATGTCTTTCAAAACTTGATGAATTTTCGTGGCTTTAAATGAGAAAATAGAAACTGTTTGAAATATGTTTCTATAATTACCTTACCTTTGGTTTGTATATTGTACGATAGATGGATTATATAGATAAAAATTTTCTAAACAACTAAAATTTTCATTTAAAATCTTTATTTGGATAAAAATAGCGAGAACTTTTGACTGGAAATTAACTGAATAATATTGTGGTAATGTATCGTCAGATTCTTCGTATAATCCCTGGCGTTTTTAATTGCCTTAAAATTCAAAGAAAATAATAAAATCTGTTGATTTTCGATTTTATAATGAAAACCCCTAAAAGCTACAAAGATGTATTTGAAAAATGAAAACAGTATATATAATAGAACACCGAGGATTCGAGCAAATTTATTTGGCGTTATGATGCAGATATTAGCCCGCTCAGTGATTTCCAAGCTGTATCTCGCATCTTCTCTGGAGGTTCGAGTGGCGAGTCAGCGTTTTCCATTGTCATCGAAATAGCCCGGACACAATGCTCTCGTGGATTTACGAGGTTGCACATCAGCAGCAAAGGCTGCCTACATCGAGCGACGACGCGCTTTACTCCTCGCTGCGTCTCTCAGCTCGTTTCTCTAATAGACCCTGTTCTATCCGGAAATGTCTTTCGCCCAGTGTCTCCGCCAAGATGATTGTTTAATACAGCTTTACGTCTCGTAACTCTGGCAAGTTAGCGACATTGCCTTGAATGCTTGCGTGCTTTTACGGGTCGTGATTAATGTTGTTTTTCCTATTATTCTCGCGATAGTTTTGCAACTATCATCATAATATTTATGTGCGTTTTTTATTCGATGTTAAAGTTTGATGTTTTGTCGATATTTTAATGAAGTTCGGCATCTACTTTTTGGTTTACGTACATGCGATAAATGAATTCTAGATAACTTTTTATAATAGAAAAGTTTAGAAATTTGTCTATAATTGTAACTTTCGTTAGCAAAAAAGTTTACTATTATGAAAAATCTCAATTCTGATATTTTGAAAAGTATCAGTCCATCCATTCAATTTATATTCATCAGTTACTCATCAATGCGCGAGATCATCAACCTCTCGAAAATCAAACGAAAAAAAAAAATAATCCGTATGATTTGCATGCTTTTTTCCCACGCGATCCATGAATACAAATAAATTCAAATGCACGAATGTAAAATAAATCGTATATGATTCGAGTGTGAGCCGCAAAATCTGTTGGCACGTGCCTCAAGAGACGCAAACACCGCGTTAAAGCACACATATACACACACAGAGACACATACACGACTCGAATGGAAAATGCATGATCGGCCGTGTCCCCTTTCGATCAACGCCACAAAGTGACTCGCACTGCTCTCTGACTCTCTCTATGGTCATCTCTCTAGCGTGATATTCATAGCTTGAGATTTGAATATACCCGATATTATTTTTCTCGCGAGTGCTCTCTCTCTCTCTCTCTCTCTTTCTGGGTTTTTCAGTGGTGCCGCCCAGATGAATAGATTTCCATAATTCGCCGAAAGTATGTATAAAGTACGCGATCTTATTCTCCGGGGAGGCTTGCCAAGAGCAGCTTTTTTCCTGAGTGTCTCTTTTTTTCGGCTTCTTCTTTTTATTTCGGGCTTTGCGTGACATGTTTATGTATTGATACTGGTCGCATATCAAAAGATTTATTTGATGAAAAACTTTCAAATTTTCATTTTTCACGTACATAGAGTTTTGATTATACGATATTCTGTTAAAGCATAGATGTCGTTTCAAAATCTGCAAGATATGTAACAATCTTTCCATTATAATAAATTGGTTCTCATATTATTATACTCATATTATTATTATACGTTCAATCATCGTGCCAAATATTAAGTTCATGTATCATAAATATTCTATGAAAAAAATTTTCCTTTGAATTGATTTAAAAAAATAGGAAAAAACAATTAACTATCGCATACATCGATCTACTCATACAAACGTACAAAGGTTCCCCCGCAATATATACGCAATAATCCACGAGTCTTCGCATACACAGATACGTCTTAGCCCCTCACAAAAGAGCTTGAGGATAATTGCTGACCGATCGCGTGCAACCGTTAGCCAAAAAAGAGAGAGTGAGAGAGTCGGACAGCTGTAACTCCGGAATCGCACTCTGCGGTCGTTTCCGAAAGTCAATCGTCGATGCATCGCGCTCGCGCTTCTGCATACATACATATGTCCACTCGTGACGTTAACAATGAAGATCGTGAAATCTGTTATGTGACGAAATCGACAAATTGCGTGTTGTCAGGTCGATAATCGAAAAAAAAAAGACGCACCTGCGCTGCTTTTTTCTATTATTCAAAAGACACGAGCATATGGAATATATAGAGAGCGAGAAACAGAGAGAAACCTATTCAATAGCTTGTGCAGCCTATATATAGGTATATACGAATGTGTTTCGCTATACTTTGTTGAGGCTTCCAAAATTTTTCGAAATGAATTTCAAAACGTGAAATTAGAGCTTCTACCTTTTGGTCTATTATATCTACCCCCAGAGGCTATACATACTATTTCTTCGCACCTTTTCAATAATTTTTTTTTTCCTTAGCGCCTCCGACTATTTTTTGGCTTTCGAATCTATTAGGCTCGCGTACATTGTCCGCGTAGAGAAAGGAGAATTTGTGTCTTTGCACGTCATTAGAAACAATTTTTGAGACGATGCTGGAACCACAAGATAATATTTATTTTAAAAGTTTGCGCTATTATAGTTTTTGAAATGGGCTGCATCTTATTGAATGTCATTGAAAAAGAATAGAACGATCTTTTCTATCGTGAGTCATTTATATTGTTTGATCTTTTGAAAGGGCCATTATGCTTTTTAAAAAACATTTATCTATTATTTCAATATTTTTACAGTTTGTGTATGTGTCGATGAACCAATATTTTTCATGCTCGGAAAAACAGTATTTTTTTACAAACAGTAATAAACTGGGCATAATAATTGCATATTTTGATAGTCGGCATGAAATAAACTTCATTTTCATCAAATGTTCTTTTCACTCGAATATACTACATTAAACGAACACAAAGGGAAAACATGACAATGCACAACCCGAACTCTTTCCAAAAAATCAAGCTTCACTATATAATTAGGCTCATTAGCGTTGCGGTCAGCAGCGCTTATGGGTGCACCTTTACCCTCTGTACAAATACAGAGTAATTCCCACACGCACTCGTCAGTTGTGCAGCCTGCGCGAAAAAAAAGTAGAAGGAGTCAACGCTTCTGTTGAACTAAATCAGAATAAAGTGCACACCTGCTTCTACGCGTATTATAACTGTTTTAATTTTAACCGTTCAAGTTTTGTGAAAAAAAATAAAAACTTAATGGCCATCGATATTTCAGAAAAAAAGGGTGTGTGCCGGTTAATAGCTTGGCGATAAAAGTTATTTTTTCGAGAAACTTTTTGAGCTTATCGCTTCGCTTTAGAGAGGAACAACGCGAATACGAAAGCTTAATAAATTGGAGATAGAGGAGCCCGAGGCGAATAAAAAGTATGTTGCAGATAACGAACAGGCGTCGTCTCTTAGCTTGATATCATAATTCTCGTTTCCCTCGGCTGTAAGACAATTTCGAACGAAATTTACATATCTTTAATGGCGCCAATAAAATTCAAGAAAATTTTGTTCCTTAAATGTCGCGCGCGTCGTTTATCGGCCGCTATTTTTTCCTCTCGTCCTTTCTCTCTTTCTTTTTTTTTTGTTATCGGGCTTTATCGACTTGACACTCCAGCCAAGCGTTTATATTTCTAACAATCGTATATCGGCAAACGCGAACACGTACACCTTCGAACTTCTTATCGTGCACTATTCATCAGCTCGCAACGCTCGCGTACTTTGATACACGATTATTTAGTGATTCCCTTACGCGTGATTACAAAACTGTTTGCTACGTTCCTTTTCGCACTTTAGCTTGATTGTTTGATAGGAAGTATCGCGATACAAATAGTGTATTGTGAAAAAAATTACGATTCTGAATTTCATACAATTTTGTTGGTTGCGTCTAAGATTGCATCGGATTCAATATATCTTTTTAAAGAATAAAAATTTATTTGCTATGTAAATTAATAGCGATGAGAAGTTCCGATGAGTTTTATGTCCAAAAAACTATTAGCGAATTATTAATTCTTTGTGAGAACTCGTTAATACAACTTAAATTGTTATCGAATGCTAAACGTTATCATTATAAGAGTATAGGAAAAACAGCAACGTTGAGCATTTCCAAAAATTAACTCAAAAAACGTCCATTGCAGTTTTCATGTTTTAATTCAAAGTAAAGATAATTGATTTTATCTGGAACTATTTTTTACCTACATATCAATTGAAATAATAATCACAAGCGAAAATGTACAGAAACTGTATTTTATAATGACGTTTTTGACTGTGCTCAATGGCGTGGCGGTATGTCAAGTCGACGATTCAAATAAGGTAAAACTTTGGATATATTATGAAAAATATCACTCTTATACTTCTAACAGATACAAGTAAAATGTATTTCTATAATAAAATGAGAATTGAGCCAAGAAATAAACTTATATAACAATAAATTTTCAGGTTATAATCACAGATTACATACATGATCATATACGTGATGATTATTTCAACATGAACGATTTGGTAGAAAAAATTTACGAAGTAAATGTAATTTATAACCGACTTCATCTCCATTATACTATACTAAAAGATTTGAAAGGAGATGTTGAGGTAAATATTTCTGAAAATCGACTACGAGCAAATCTTCATTATAACTAAGATCTTTTCACACATCTCCAATTCAATGTGATACTCAAATAAATTTCAGATGGGAGTAGGTGTTTATCGTACTAAGTCAAAAGAGGAACCTTATGAAGAAATAAATGAATATCTTATCAAAATTTGCGAAAAAAGTGACGAATATCGCAAATATTTGCCAAACTTTTGGATCTCGATCAGCGATTGTAGCAATAATGAAACTTACATAAAAAAGGTAGATAGAAATAATCTTTGCTCATATCAAATTATGAAAATATTCACATTAATATGTTTTGCACAGGGAAGTTATTCATCCGACGATGCTGGTATATTCAAATACTACGATATATGGCCAGCGGAAGATGTAAAAGGATATTACTTCGGAACTTTATTAGTTTTGAGGATATTTGTACCATATCCTCGTGAACTAATAGTAATGGTTGAAGACTCTAAATCTATTTATGCTAAGTGAAAAATTTCCATTATTGTAACTGTTATTATTCGTGTTACAATTTTCGTAAAAAAAATTAACTTTCAAAAATTATTGACTATTGTTTCGTAACATAATGGAAAAATGTTTATGCACCTAATTCCTACATAGATCTATCTTTATAGAATTTATATATATTCTTAATAAATTAGAGGGTAAATTTTCTGAATACAGAAAGATTTCAGTGTAATTATTATTTGGAATGTAGAATTATTAGATAAAAAATTCTGAAAATTGTAGATAGAACAAAACGGAGACAAATGCGACCGAGACCAGGAATTTTTATACGCCTCGTCGGACACAGGTTCGCGCGGCTCGTTACTTATTTCATCCAAGAGGAACGATGCGAAGAAGAAGAAGACGAAGAAAAAAAAAACGAGCAACAGAACAAAAACGTTCTATCTTTTGACTGGACACAATTAGTATAGGCACTTGGCTTATCTGTGTCTCAAGCAGGTTTCCTTCCATTCACCTCGCCTACCTAATCACGACTCTATTTAGAAGGGTTATCGCTTGGCTTTTAAGAGGATAACCGTGTAAAGACGTCGGCTCGCGCCTCGCTTTACGACGTTTTAATCGCTTGAAATTTGTCCAGCCTCCAAAGTCAAAACACACGCGCGCACGCCCGTTTCTCTCTCTCTCTCTCTCTCTCTTTCTCTCTCTCTCTCTCTCTCGATATATACGAAATTCGTATAAGCGTATAATCAATTTTATAGGCCAAGATAGCAGCGCGCTAATCGATACAGCCTTTCTCGCGACCAAACGAGGCACCGTTAACGTATACGTAATTGCGCTGCCTGATAATTTGCGCTCTTATCAGTCAAGGTGAGAAGTACGCTTTACACACGCACTTTACGAATTGAACGGCTGAATGGTGAAGAAATCGAAAGACACGAGCCAAAAATATATATGTATACACGTACATCGAGCTCTCGCGCCGCTTGGGTGTTTAATAAAAAATAACGATAATATGAGCATTCCATGTCGTGGTAATGAGAAAGTCCCTCTCGAGGAGCTCGCGTATCGCGCCAAGACGGGCCCTCTGCGTGTCCGACGATAAGCGGACCGCATCGATCATCCCCACTCGACTTCTTCACGGACACGCTGTCCGTATAGTCTGTTGCCCGCTGCGGGCTATAATAAAGACGAGAGCAGCAGCTGAGTGGTCGCGACGAGAGTTTTTTTAAGGACTTTTATAGGTTTCAAGTTTGCAGCTTGATAGGTGATGATAGTTCGAATGGAAATGTCGTTTTGTTAATTGTTGAAACAATTTTTTTTTGCTAAAATTTGAACATGCACATCGAAGATGTCTATTCATATGTTAGAGCAGTTTTTTTGGTAGATATCACTAGTTTCTCTGTTTTTTTTTCCAATACTGAGGCAGGGTTTTTACATTATTTGTATGATATCGACGTCGTTGATGATGATTTCAAGTTAAAACAACATTGTTGATTTATATTTTGAGAATTTATATCTATACGATCAATGAATTTCCAAAATATTACTATTGCAAAATAAAGATCAATACATGGGTATAATTCTGTACTTTTACAGTTTACCAATAGATGCGTTGAAACAAGCAAGTAGAGATAATACAACTGCTCTACAAATACGCTGAACTACTCTTAAATATTTGTACCAAAATAAATGATAATACTATAAAAAAATCCCACACACCGGTAATCGATTAATGCCGTCCTTCCTTCGAGTAGTATATTTATATAAATTGAACGTGTTAATCAACATTCTTTCTCTCAAACAAATCAAACATCGTCATAAAAAATAAACAAATATACAAAAAAAATAAAACCTCAATATCAAAATTGGAAGTCCAAGAGTAATCGCTTGCAGGTAATTGATGCATAAGTTCGCGCAAACAACGCAGCAAGAATAATATCCGGCTGATAGCGCGTAATGCAAATACATCGCACAGTAGCCGAAGATCTGACAAGCGATTTCGTATATATGTATATATATAAGGTGGTGCACACATGAAGCTGCAGAAAAGAAAGAAGAGGAAATCTTTCTCTCCGCTGTTTTGCCGTATCAGCTAACAGTGGCGTCTTACTCCGAGACGCGCGTCAGCTCGTTATTCATTATTTTGCCCGTCATTTATTCGCGCGTCCCCATTAATGAGTACAGAGATTGATGCGGATCGCGTTCGCGATGTACGGGATTCCTTTTTTTTCCCTCCTGTTGGAAAGAGGATTGTTGATCGGTGCACATGCCTACTTTATGCTACTTACAGGCAGCTTCGTGCGCGCGCGCGCACACACACACACACACACACACACACACACACACACACACACACACACACACACACACACACACACACACACACACAGCCCATGCAGAGATAAGAGGCATTTAGCTGCGTTAACTCGCCAACACTGAAAGTCAATTAAATTTTTATCATCGTCTCTGCGGACGACGATGCTTTATTTATTAATGGCGCTGATTTTATTTATTAAGGATAAGCATGTGCGAAGAACTTCTTTTGCCGATATTGCCCGCGTACTCTGTCGAGTTTTTACTTCTTTGCATGAATTTTGTATGAATTCAAGTTGATTGATGCTAATTGATTGCTATTACGCGTAATATACTTTTGCGAAAAGTATACTGTTTTGGAAATGTGGCCTTAAAGTGCACTATAAAGCATTTGTAACGAGCCATTACGGTGAAATTGAAAATTTCGAAAGTATCTTAAAAGTATATGTTTTTCAACAAAAATATCCTCATTTTGAATTCAAAAATATTCATGTAAATGTATTTTCTGTAACCTCGATGAAGTAATCATCGCACGAATAATAAAATCTATTAGATGTAAACGACTCTCGTAAAAAAATCCAAAAAAGGAAGAGAGAGAAAAAAAAGTACGTAAAAGGGCAAAAGGCTTAATGAGATTGAGCTCTCCGAGCCATTAAAAAGCAAAGCGCGCTTGGTGCGTGTACGCGTCATGCGCAATGACCACGCAGCAGGGAATCATTGTAATAATATTGAGCGGGGACTCGAGCAGGTAATTAAATAACAATTAGGGCACGAATTGCGCCTGATTTTCGTATATATGTTTACAAGAGTGCGCGCGCTCGTGTTGTGTGGAATTGAAAAAAGCAGCAACGAAGTTGGATTTATCAAATAGAAGAAAGAGCTGGCATATGGCCGAGGATGTGAGAACTAAAAATCAACGATTCATTCCGGATCTTCCACTTGCGCGCAGTGGATAGTCGTGTAACGACCTTTCGAAAAAAAAATGAAATACACTTTTTTCTTTGTTTTTTTTTCGAGAGAGAAAAAGAGAACACCCATAGGGACTGATTTTGATCTTTAATTATGTTAATCATACTTTCAGACGATTACTGCGATCATTAACGACGCGAACGAAATAAAAGTAAGGAAAATTTCATGAACATTGCCTCGAGTATTCATTAAAAGTTCGATCGGGAACGAGACAATGAGGGTTATAACAATAGGGAATCAACAAAAAAACATCCCACTATTACTTTCACCCTCGACCGCAAATGTTCGCAAACAGAGAGAGCTTTAGAATTAATAGTAGAAATGACAAGGTATGTTTCTCCATTAGCTTGGTGCATGCCGCAAAAAGAAAAAAAATAAAATCACGGCTCTCTTTCTCTCTCTCTCTCTCTGTCTCTCTTTGGCAATAATAACTGAAAAAGAGAAAGAGACAAAGGCGACCGCGCTCGCGCGCGATTGACCAAAACCATTAATATCCGAGCGAGGACTCGTTTGACTCTTTTCTTTCTCTCTCTCTCTCTCTCTCTCTCTCTCTCTCTCTCTCTCTCTCGCTCACTCTTGTAGTGGTGACCATGTGTCTGTGTATGTGTGTGCCCCTTTCAGAAATTCAATTACGAGTGGTTGCGCTTTTGATTGCCCACTCGTGAATAAACAATCCAAAACTGCTCGACGATCGCTACTGCACTATTCAATTAATATTATCCGAAGTCACGAGCTATAATAACCGGACGATTGTTTGCCCCGACCATGCGGCTTGCGACGCCAATTGTTTATTGAAGTGCGCCCATAGAGTCTGTGTTGTTGCGCTGTGTGGCTCTAGTTTTCAATGGCTTTTTCATTGATTTATCAAGTTCGAACACTTCGCGCAACGAATGTCGAATGTTTATTCTAAAGTGCAAAAAAAAAAATTCTCGTCGAACCGGTTTTTTTATACTCCAAAAGTCGAATTATCGTCGATTGACGTCATTATTAAATCGCGAGTATTTGAAAAATTACTTAGGTAAAACGACGTTTAAAGCAACATTAACGAAATAAAGAGAGAAAAAAGTTCCAGCCTATAAACGATTGAATTATTCAAAATTACTATGTTCCACTGGTGTTTCGTAATGGACGCAAAAAAAGCCAACTTCTGTAAACAACCCGAGAAACGATTAGCCGATTCTTTTTTTCTTCTCTCGCTTGGAGGCACAAGACGACGTAATAGTTCGTTCAACCGTCGTCTTCCGAGAGAAAGAAACGCGCAACACATAATTGTCATCGAGCGATGATCACGCGTGCTGCCGACCGGATGCTGATGATTTTTTTTTATTTCTTTCTCGAAAAAACGCGCGCGCCTAGCAATTGGTGGGCGCGTCCATTAAAAAACCATTTCTTCGATCCCGCGCGCCATACGTTTATGAATGAGTTCCCGCGTGCGCCTCTATAGCAGATAATTGGTCACACCATATATACCGAGAGGATTTTTCTATATATTCCTCTCAGAAAAAGGACATTGTTTTTTTTCTTCGTTCCCATCGCGCGGAAGAGATGAAATAGAAGAAGGAAAAAAAAACACCAAATCCAGGTTTCTAATTTTCGATCATCGAATCGATTTCACAATCGCGCCCCGGTAGCCTATATTTTTTTGTTGTTGTCGTTTCTCGTCTCGAATGAGGCACCCCCGCGGCGTTGACTCTTCGGAGAAATGAATTTTTTAACGCCTGCGAGAGAGCAGTAGCATGGAACTGTATGGCCGCAGTCGAGCGTGCGATGCGACAGATGGTCAGGTGTGCATGCGCTTTTCAACAGCCGCTAATTGATGCCGAGCACACTATGGGTATGCATGTGTGTGTGTTTTTTTTTTTATTTTTCGGGGGACGAACACTGCTTCCTGAGATAGATCGACCGATACATTTATGAGTTTCCCGCGGTGAGTTTCCACGACAAGGTTGGTCAGTCTTTTATGATACTTGATGGCTTAATATCAGGAAGTGTTTTTTTAGAGTGGCATAGGCTGGAAATAGGGTTTTCGACGCGATGATCTTTCAATTCAGATGAGTTGCCGGATCTTTGGATTGAAAGATTGAGATCAATGTGATCAACGCAGTAACATTTTTCAATGAGATTCCCACAACATATTGAGACTACATATAAATTATATTCTACCTAACATAATTATAATGGTTATTTTACTCTTATATGAATTCAAATTCTTATATCTATACAAAATAAATTTAAAAATAAGTTTTTCAATATTCTACTGATTAACATTAAGATTATAATGCTCTTGATTTATTTCATTTCATTTATAAAACAAAAATATATAAGTAATTTGCTTGACAGAAAAAAGTGACATCTAGATATTTAAAAAGAAATTTCAGTTATTTAGATTTTCAATTCTTGAACTTTTATTACGTACATAAATCTTGCTTTTTTCTCGCAAGGAAATGATTTTGTATATGAAACTTTTTTCGGTACATGTTAAAAATGGTCATAATATATACCTAGGTGCATCGCCATACTGGGTTTTTATTAAAACATATATACCTACAATTTTCATTGCAATCTTAGCTTCCAAAAGTCAAATATCAGTAAATTCGAAAACAAAATGTCCAGACCCAATCAACGGGAAACGAAACAAAGTACTCTATCGAACCACCGAAGTTATATATTAAATTAATAACGAGTCACATACACACACACACAGGGCTGCGGACAGGAAACGTTGAAAAAAAAAAACGCTTTCTCACGTGTTAAAACGAACGCGCGCCATATCGCGCCACTTAAAAGCAATTCGCCCGCGTGCGCCACAGCGAGCGAGCCAAAGCCTGTGATTTCGACCGATAAATTAAGGCTGACCGACAAGCAAGCCAACAACCCATAGCTATAGACAGCTAGTCAGTCGCCGAAGTCCCCTTGCCCCATTACCGACCTGTACTTTACTCGATTTCTCAAATCCCGGCGTGAAAAGCCCCCCTGAGTGCCCATTACGGAATTTCTTCCGAGTTTCGTGATAATTTATTTATCGAACGGACACACAGACGCTCTCGTCATCTTTCTCTCCCGCTATACTTCCACTTCTATACGATTATGCGTAATTTACATTATGTCGCGTGTTCTTTACACGAGGATGAATTAAATTTAACTACGAAACACCTTGGCTGTTTATCGCTAACGGTTTTCAAAACATTTTCATCGTCAACATCGTGTATTGGTCTATCGAGTCGTATTACCTATATAACGGATCGTACTTATACGCTGTTTCCTCGTGTAGTGTCTGATAATACAGCTGAGACGATAATGCATTAGCAGCGTCGAGAAGGTCGACAATTACGAATGCATTGATAATGAAAACACACTTTACTCATAATGTAGGTATATATTTGTAAAGAAACAAAAAAGTAACTCGCGCATATATCAAAAAAACATAACGGAACGACATTGTAGAAACGAGCTAGCATTACGCAGGTTAAGACAATGAAAAATCCGCTAGGGACAGGTGTCGCGTCCAATCGAATTAACCGGGCACAAATCCGAGTAGCGCGGGCGTTAATGAGCGTCGCCGGAAGTGGCGCGCTTGTTCGGCCCTTCCGTCCAAGCACACACCAACCACACACACACACATACACGCGTACAAAGAGAGACAGAGAGAAAGAAAGCCGCGCGCGCGATAAAATCAGCCGCGTAATTGTTTTGCTAAGCGTATGCGAGTGTCCACTTTATGCGTGTGACAATGAGCTAGCCGGAAGTCAAGCTGGATAGAAAGAAAAAAAAAACGATTTTTCCCCCCCCACAACTTGATGGGGGTCAGTGTTTGTCCCTTTTGGCCGAACGTAACGGATTATTAAGGACGATTGTTTGTTCGAGAGATTGATAAATATGGATTGTGTGGAGTAAAGTTTGACGATGATATTGGATATACAGGTATGGTTTTGGGGATTTACAAAGTCAATATTGCTTTTACGTTTGACAGTGAGCAGTTGGTCGTATTTGTGATTATCATCCGGGTGGAAAAGTTGAGTGAATGATCTAACGATAAGCGGATCGATAATACAAACGAAGAAAGTCGTTCAGTAGCTATAAAAAATATAATTAGTAAATACCGCTATTCATATCTTGACATTGGAGTTATAAAAGAAATTGAAACAAACCGTTACGATAAAATTGTTTGCAGGAAAAATAGTAAAAAAAGATACCTTGACTTTAAAAATTCAATTGCAAGGTGTAAAGTACTATTTAGATAAATAAATTGTACGATTAACTATATCTATTCAAGTTCCATTGAGAATAAAAAACACGACAAAAAGAAAAAATATATGCTGTGCTCCGTAAGAAAAGAACGATTGGAGCCGAAAAAAAGCCGTGATTTCTGGTGGGAGGAAGAGGCGTCGCACTACGGGCCAAACATAATTAGATGTTGTAGCCGTCTTCGGGGCACCGATAAGGTCCCGGTCATTATTTCAGTGTTTAGATAACGCGAAGTGGCGAAACGGAGAAAGGCTCTTTTCGTACACATATATATGTGTGTCCCAGCGCGACGCTCCGGCCAATTACGCTTTACACCTCCCCAAAGCCTTTCACCGTATTTTCGGCGTCGAGCATTTCCGATCGCTATATATATGCTTGATCGACGAGCCATCCAACGCTCTCGACTCTTGTTATCAGCATTGACGCGATCGAAGGGCTATGTTCGTGAATGACTATCGTTTGGACATCTTCATATATGACATTACTACAAGCCATGACTACAAGCCAAGTTTGTTCCAATGACACGCTTGGATTCGTTACACTTGACGTCATCGGGTTTTAAATTTCTTTTTATCCGCAAAAAAGGTACTTCGTGTAATAATTGAGCTTTTTTTTATCATAATGAAAATATTACAGTAATAATGAATGTTTATTTCTGAAGGAAGATATTTTGGCATTGGCATGGTAGGCCAATGAAAAATCTGCTTCGTACGTAAATTAGTCACTTATATACCTGTAAAACCTTTTAAAAATAAAAAGCTCATTGAATTTATAAAATTTCTTCAACTTTCCCGTACACACGTGTTATCGGTGAATTTCTTCCGATCATTAATCAATTAATCCCCGCTTTTACAAAACACACTCAGTTAATACATCTGAGAACCATTTCGAGCCCAATCCCACACTGGCGTCTTCCATCCAGCCACTCATTCATCTTTTTTATCCTTTTACAATTCACGTAATGGCTCGTCCGACGGTGGACCGCGCGCGTCATTCCGTTCCCAGGACCTGTCGACAGACACAGCCAACGTCGATCATTATAAAAATTAAACGACGTTCATGCGATTGATTATTGAAATTACACATCGCTCGAGACGCGTTGGCTGCTTTACTAGTGAAACAACAAGCGTGTGCGACTCTCATATGTACTTAATAAGTCGTTTCTTGGATTGCTCGTGCGGGTGTATTATTTCGCTCATCTTATACTTAATGCTATAGAACAGCTTTTTTCGCGTCTTTGTCTTTTGAAAAGAAGCACTTGTGGGAGCTGGATTTGGCCAAATGTTTATTTTTAGTAAAACTTTTTGCATAACTTGATAAAAATTTCATGTAAGTGTTCACAAACATGAATTAAAAATTAACTTTGAGTATCTATCTGGCCTCGAAATTCCATTCATTAGATAAGAATATTTATCAACGTGTATTACCTAATTTTAATAATTTATATAAAAAAATATGATCAAATTTTTCAAATAATTTTGTTGTTCATGAAAAACCCTAATATAAAACATTAATACAAATTAATAAATATTCTATTAATAAATATTTTATTTTGATAGCCAACAAAAAAATTTACAAACTCAAACAATTCGGCATTTTCTTAAAAAAAATAATTTCAAAATTGAGTCAGTTATTATTCGAAGATAAGACTTAAATGCTCCACTTATAGATGTTCCGTTGAATGCGTTCAAGAAGTACCGATATCATCAGTATGCTATGCACAATGGCGAGCAAAAAACGTTTTATTGTTCTAACAATTCTTACTTTAAATTATTTCACACAAAATGTTTATGCGGTAATACTGTTTACATAATTCTACAATATTGATTTCCATTGCGTGTTTCCCTACAAAATCTAATATTATTATTTTCAAAACAAGATACATTGATTTAAATGCTAATTTTAAACTGATCTAAAATTTTTCATTCCAGCAAGAATCTTCAGATCCCGCTAATGAAGGTAACTTGTTCTTCGAATTAATAATATACAATACAATAACACTAACTTATTTTATACCATAAGGTTCTGGAATGCAAAGCGCCTCATACCGTAACTGGTTATACAAGACTAATGGATCAAAGGGTAGTGGTGAAAATTCTGGTAGCACTTCTGAACCAAATAAATCGCCATCAGACGTAGACGCACAAAGTGATCCTAGTGGATCGGAAAGCCCAGGATCAGGAGGATCTGAGAATAGCAGTGGTCAAAGTGGTTCTTCCGATCCTCAAAATTCGAATGATCCTTCATCTGCCGGTACT
>JAWWMK010000008.1:308814-326134 GCA_035047105.1 Galeopsomyia nigrocyanea
GGACAGAATCCAGAACCATCAACATCGGAAACTAATAATGACGGAGGAAATCAACAAAGCGCATCGGAAGGCATGGGATCTGAGAATAGCGGTGGTCAAAATGGTTCTTCGGATCCTAAAAATTCAAATGATCCTTCATCTGCCGGTACTGGACAGAATCCAGAACCATCAACATCGGAAACTAATAATGACGGAGGAAATCAACAAAGCGCATCGGAAGGCATGGGGTCTGAGAATAGCAGTGGTCAAAATGGTTCTTCGGATCCTTCAGCTACCGAAACAAGACAGAATCCAGAAACATCAGACCCGGCAGCTGAAAAGACCGCCGAAAATCAACAAAGTGGTTCAGAAACAGGAAATACTGGAAGTTCTGAAAACGAGAATCCAACTGGATCATCCAATACTGGTTCTAATGAAGGTAATGCAAAAATTAATTATTTTTCATTTGCAGTTTGCTTTTTACATCATGTTATTTTTCCGGAAACTACAAGTGATAACTATACTAACAAAAATAAAATTTCATTTTTATAATTTATTTATTTATTCATGAACAAATATTACTTTCTTAAAATGGTCCTTTGCACCCTTGAAATTTGATGCTTGGAAATAACGCAGAAAATCAGCAAAGTGGTTCTGGATCGGGAGAAACTGGAAACTCTGGAAACAATGGCCAAAAAAGCGCATCCAATTCTGGTTCTAGTGAAGGTAATAAAAAATCTAATACTTTTTTCAGAAAATGTAAGTGACATGTATAATTATTAAAATGAGAATTGATTCAGTCATTGATGTCGCAAATGTTTTTTTTTTTTTAATTTTTAGGAGGAAAGTCGAAAACATCCGAATTCGAAGAAGGATCATTAATATATCAGATCATAGATTTCTTACTCAATCCTGTAGAAGGAGCCACTAGAATTTTCGTCAATGCACTTTTAAGATCTGGAGCCGCCACAGCTGAATCTGGTGCCGAAATGGGTTCTGACTTAGTTGAATTGGTTTCTGAAGTGGGTGGATTGATTTCAGATCCGACTCAGATCCTGAACTTCATAACGGATATAGCCTCAGGATCTGCTGGGCTGGGTGGCGATATCGCTTCTAAATTTGGAGGTGTTGCACTTGATGCTGCGAAAGAAAGTAGAGACGGTTTAGTCGAGTCAGCTGCTGAAGGACTCATAGTGGCAAAAACTCTAGCGAGCGGAGGAATTAATATAAGTGAAGCTGGAATTAAAGACGCAACGACAGGAGCAACTTCTGCAGCGAATGGTGCGATAAAAATGGCTAAGAATTTAATTGTCAAAGATTGTGTGTGGTACGAAGTAGGATTAGCAAATAGTTGCATTCCCTTCCGTTTATGGAAATTGACCGAGTTCCCGTTCAAGTTCACTATCGACACGGCTATTCTACCTGTTAAACTAGCTATAGATGCTGCTCTTTTGCCGATCACTCTTCCTATAAATGCTGCCCTTTTGCCCATAAATTTGGCTATTGATGCATTTAAAATTGGTGGAGCTGCAGGTGAAGATGGCGTCAAAGGTGCTGAACTTGGATTCAAGGGAGCAGAAGCAGCTGCACCATCGGTAATTGCGGGTACTAAAGCCGGTATAACCGATGCTGGTCAGGTTGGCGCACGGCTTTTCTACCACCTCAAACGCTTCTTCGGAATATTAATTTGAAGTCTTATTAAAAATAAATGTTACAAAATCGTAATTTAATATACGTGCATATATTTTTTGGATCTATCGGATAAATTTCACGAATATCTTATACGTACTGTAATGGATTACAATTAAGAAAAACACAATGCATGGTTTTAGCAAATAAATCAATTCAATTGTTATTAATTGTTTAACTTTTCAATAAATTATAATTTTTATAAAAGACATCACCACTTTTCAAATTAATTACCCATTGCATCGCATAAATAAATACCTCGCTTGAAAAAATTCATGAAAATTACTCGAAATTTATTTCACTTTCTATATTCGCCAATCTGAAAGGCATGAAAACACGGCAAAATCGTAGTGTGTGCCGCGGAGCCGAGGAAGAGAGCGGACGGCGATGATTGTTCGGGAATTAAATGGCGTTGAAGGCTACAAAGGCAACGAGAAAGATGTCGGTCTAATAACAGTCGACGATGAGAGTTGTCGAGTGCATGAGTGTACCACATAGGCGGAGAAACGTGTGATTAGTCGCGAGCCAATAGCCGCGTCGAGCGGCTGCCATGATGGTCCAGTCGAGCGGCGGAGACGTGCAATCACGCGCAAGATTGTGGGAGATATACATACAAGTCCAAGCTTCGTATATGTATACATATACGCACGCACGCACGCGCTCACTTGTCATCTCAGTAATTTTCTTTTCTCCGGCATTTATCCATCTCTTACAGAGTGTTGGATTTTTCCTCCGGCCATTCGTAAAGTACGCTGATCATACGCCTCGCGATCGTCATTGCACGTTGCAAAACTCGTACGTATATATATCTTTGAAGTCTAAATCGCTTGCAGCAAATGGTTCGCTGCGTTCGTGCAAGAACGAAAGTGCTTGAATAAAACGAAAAAAAAACGAATCTTCATTTTTTTATGTAACAATTAATGCTCTAAAAGCGAATTTCCGCACATGGCGTACAAATATAAACGCCGATGATTTAATAAGCTCTCGCAGAGAGCGTTCAATATGAGAACGAAAAAAAAATTTCTCTTTCCATTATTCCGCAGCCAAGGGGAACGCTCAGCATGATTTCCCCGCGTGTGGGTATGTCTGGGCATGCGTATATTATACTATAGCTTCCGCAACGGAAGAATCATCAACATCATCATCATCATCATTATCAACGCGGCAATGCATGCGAGTTTCGGAAGGTGTTACGCTGTGGCGAAATGGAAAAACTATGGCTAATGGGCGCTTTCACGTGCTCTTGCTTCTGCAAGAGCTTCTCCTTATCGTACGGAGTCATCGTCGAGTGGCGCTCGCGAGATTCATATGGCTAATTGCCGTGACCGGCGCACAGAGAGACTTATATAGCGCTCAACACTTTTTTCGCACTTTTATTTTTTTCCTTCTTCTGACGATTCTTAATACTTGCGTAAACGCTTTTGTGGCATGATCGCGAGCAGTTTAGCCTTTCTTTCGCAGCTCGTAACCGCGGTGGCAATTGCCAGTATGTTTGCCGTAATAATTAATCTGAGAAAATACGACGAGTTTAGTCGCGAACACGCGTGTGTGTGTGTGTGTGTGTGTGTGAATTTTCCGACGAGTTTTGCTTTCGTTTCCAAGCGCGATGAATCAACGTTTTATTCTCCTTTTTTTTCGAGGCGCTATACACATCTTATATACTATATACGAGATACTCGTTCCTTTATAATATTTCAGCCGTGAAGTAACTATCATGCTATCGCGAGCGAGCGCGGGCGTTATGCAAATGTTTGTATGATGCTCATTAACATGTGAACAGGTTGTAAGAAGCCGAAAATTTCGAGGTATCGCGATAAGCTCTCCGCGCGCGAGGCTCTTGTTTCTTTTTCAAAACGAGGTGTATGATTTACGTAAGGATGGATTTCATGACGTTAATGAGCGGTTTCGAGTGTGTGTGTGTGTATGTGTGTGTATACGAAAACTTAGAACTCATATATGGAAAAGGTATATATACGAACGATGTGTTAAAAAGATGTGTACAATATACCAACAATGAATCAAAGATATAAGCATCGCGCATTTAGGGGTTGATTTACTGCTATGTAGTTCTTCGTGCGCGAGGTGAGCGCGATATTAATTTCAAAGAAAATTCTTAAATTAGCTGCGCACACGCTCTCATTGTGCAGCAGCTGCTGCTGCTGCGCTCGATCGGATAGTGATCTCAGCTCCCATTAGTTTAAAGATAATGAACTTTTCTCACAAAAAAAAAAAAAAAAAAAACAGGCCGCCGTAATATACGCAATTTAGAAATAATATATAATGTAGCTCAAACGACCATCACTGCACGCGTATATACTGTTAAATTTATGTTGCCCGTCCAAAGGTAGTTTTTCTGCGCCAATTTGTTCCGACAAAAATCTTGCGCGTACATAACGGATTATTTCCACAAAATTCAATGAGAAACAGCTCGCGAATCATATAATGCAACGCGTGTACATAAGTTTTTCGTTTTAACGATAACATACGAACACATACACCATGCAGCCGCAAGTTGTAATTGCATCCTGTCCTTACAGTCGTCGTATGCGCGCATGCGAGACAGATATATCTCACGCACCGTCTCTCTGCATGCGTGCATCGCGCGCGCGGAGAGCACCAAAGGCAACTTTGCGTTGCAACAATTGATATTTATTATAGCGTGTCCGAGGAATCAGGCGCTGGAGTCAATTAGCGAAAAAACGTAAGTTTGCTTTGGGGGATTATTAAATTGTATACGAATGTTGTTGTCTGCGAATTAATGAATCTTTGGAAAGTATGTTGATACTTTTTTGAACTTTTTTACGGTGCTTACACAATTGGTAATAAGAGATTGATTCATGTAACGTTTTTTTTCAAAATTGATTAAATAATTTGTTCAGTTGAATGAAGTCATAAATGTGCCGTTATATATATATAATTTTGTTTGTTTATTTCAGTTTTGCCAAGTGTTTACTCCTCGATCAACCTAGTTTATTTATAGGCGTAACTTTATTATAACATTTTTAGATCAAATTTTTGACCATCACCCTAGCGGTAGAATCGCATATCAAATTAGAATCACGCCATCTACGCTATGCAACATCAATCCCAACAGTATTTGAAAATTTCCCATACATCAACCGAACATTTCATCCAACTCGCTTTATTAACTATCAAAAGATAACTTTCACCGCAAGCGTTCCAACAAACGAGCGCATTTTCATAATGACATTACAAGCGACAATGCAAAAAATAAAAAAAAAAAGAACTCCATGACTGTCATCATATGCCTAGCTTGCAGCACACGATGTACAATGTGTGTATAAGAATCTGCCTAGTTTTATCTTGCGTAGTGCATCGCGGCGCGAGATTTCACTCGTGTGAAATGCTCGCGCGCATAATGACGGAGCGTCGAAGAGGAGCGCGCGTTAGCCTGGCGCTTAATAACTCGTTAATTATCGTTTTAGGAAATCCGTACATACACGCGCTCGAGTGCAAGTCCAATTACTTTACGTAACCCCGCGAGCGCTCTCGTGGTAATTGGTTTAATTGCGTTTCGCGAAAAAAAAACACACACACACACACATGAAAGAGAGAAAGAAAGAGCACATAGAATATGCCGTGAAAGGATTATACTCTTTGCGATTCGATGGAAAGGCCTGAAAGTGTTGTGGGGGAATTCGAGGATTCGCGACGTAGCGTGAAATAGTCGCGCTATACGCGAGAGGCAGCACCTTATTAAGAGCTTCCAAACCAGAGAGGTGGCTTCCGTGTATAACGAATTGTTTCTTTTTGTTGTTTTTAGCCGTTGCTCTTTTCGCAATTGCGAACGCGCGTAGTAGACGTTTACGGCTTTACACGGCTATAATTCATTCGTTAATGAAGTGAGATGTATACTATACTTTCTTCATTCGACTCAACGCGAACGTCTCTGTCAGATGTATTGTGTATACCTCGAATGGAACGCAGTGTATTCTCACATTTGATTTTGAGTGGGTTACGTCAATTAACAATATTCACTCTTTAAATCTGATCGGCAATTTCATAAACCGAGCGAATTACGTAAATTTGAAGCCATAAATTTCAAACAGTTATGTATACACTCGAAAACTGAACATATACTTAGCGCGGCTTTGGTATAGGCTCTAATTAAGTTCTAACCTGATTCCGAAAAAGAACATACGTACACATTTATAGTTATGCGTCATAAATTCCCCGAAAAGAAAATAAAAAGCACAACGAGGAATCCCGCAGAGGAGGCGGAAGTGTATATACGATGTGGCCGTAATAACGGTAAAAAATCTCTTTGATTTGGTGAACCTGCGAGAGCCCGCGAGAGCGTTTAACGCATTTTAGGCAACCGCTTCCTGACGGCCCATCCTGCGCGGGGGCAACCCCCCATTTATAACATCCTCTCTTTTTCGTCCAAACAAAGTAGCTGATACCGACAGATGCCGACTCTTTTTGCGCGCTCTCGCTGAATTATATGTAAGTGTGTGTGTACGGTTATACTACATCCAATCGGACGGGATTTATGCAACTTCTTCATTATGTATCCTCACTACCGTTATGCCGCATCTCACGCGAACGAAATATTCCGAATACAATATAAAGTCGCGTGTACGCGCGTTTGTACTTTTTTTTTCTTCCTTTACTTCAATCTAAAATCTTTTTCTCTCTCTCACTCGTGGTGGTCAAAGTTTTATCTCCAATCGCGAGTCGCATTCGAGTGGAGGTAATGAGTCGGCCATTTTGAGGGCGCGTAAGTGGCATTAACCGAGTATATAACGCCTAACAAGAAGATCGCGTGTTACGTGTATACACAGGTGGAAGCTAGAGAGAGAGAGAGAGAGAAAAAGGGGCGAAGGGGGCGAGCTGCGAGAAAGCACCACTTTGCCAAGCGCGCGCGTGTTTCTTTTGCCTCGGTTTTCCGCTCTTGACTAAACGCCTTTCATTTGTTATTATTCTCGTCGCCGGCGTGTTCTTTTTCCCCCAAATCTAAAAAGGGCTTCCATGTTGACATGGAATTAATTCGCTCGTGTGGAAAATTCTTGCTTTATTTTTCTTTTTTTTTTTTTTTCATTCGCGTTATGCGCACAAGGACAAATTGTCGTATCGTTTCGAATTATTTTGTTCTGGAAATTTATAATGGTATCGGTAGTTAACTGTGAAATTAAGATAAAAGTCAGCATACGAGGGTCTTGTCGTCACGTTCTATAATTGCGGTCAAGCGGGACGAAGCAAATTCACGATCGATGGTCATTTTTAAGTGTATGTCTTTATCTGCTCTAAAAAAAAAAAGTTTGCGCGACGATGATGCAATAAACGTCATACGCTTCCCAAGACCGCAAACTATTTCGTAACAAAAAGAAGAAGAATGAGCGCACAGCGACAACGACGACGACAATGAAAATTACCAAACATTTTCCCCTCGAGAGAAGCGAGCTTGGCGATTGCGCAGTCAAAAGTCCGAAAAAACGGGAGCAAAAAGAAAAAAAAAGAAAAGAAAAAGAAAAAAAAATCGGCGCACTTTTGTCGTCTCTGTGTATACGCAAAAGCAAAGCGCGTACATCCTTGGCGGCGTGGCAGAGTTGGAAGGTGGAAGTGACGTAAGAAGGAGGGAGAGGGTAAGAAGCCGTGATGGCGGAAGTCTCGCGAGACACAATGCTCGGTGTCGCATTGTCTTGGCAACTTAGCGGTTATTTTACACGCTGTTAGGTCGGTAAGCTAGCCGAGTTTACCGCTGTTTCTATGCTAATGACCGCAGAAAGTCTAGTTGAGTTTTGCTGCCGCTGCTACTGCAAGGGGGAAAAGAGGGGGAGATCTTGGTCATGAGATACGCCTTTAGCAGAAACGCCTGAAACTTTGTCCTTACTTGTTGTTTACTTGCCGCGCGCGCTTTCAAATGTAAACGATTTGCTCGAGGAGAAAAGCGAGCGACTGCTCAGTCTCGTAGTGTGTATATGTACATTGTGCCGTACGGTAATTAGCTGTTGAAAATTGCAGTCGCCTTTAAGTAGCTGTGCAATGTTCTTTAACGGGCAGCGCTTCTTTTTTATTTACATTTTTTATTTCATCTTTTAAATGAAGATCAAAATTCTTTCAAGTTTTATCTTGGAAAATTTTTTTTTAGTTATTTTGAAAAACCGCAATGACATTGACAATTCTTTTCTTTCTAAATAAGTTTAATTGATATAATGCGACAAGAAAAAATGGTTATCACATAATTAAGCATAATATGTTAAGAAAGTCTACCGCCTATTAACATTGACGTAAGCGAACGATTAAAAAATTGCAAAGTTGTAAACTGAAATTTTATTCAAAAACATCGAGGAAGTGCATTCAATAGCACGAAGGAAAAAAAAAAGAAAGAAATTCATTAACTTTCATGGCGATGTAGTTTCCTGAAAATCAAACTAATGCAATCAAGATCGCAAACGAGCATTTGGCGATGAGTCGAATTACCGATGCGTTACGATCTCCTCGCGAATCATTGAATTGGACGCGGGGCGCTCGCGCGCGCGCGAGAAACTCGTACTATATGAACATTGAAGTAGTGAACGCGCGTTTTGCGCTCGGCTAATTATGCTAATTACGCTGCTGTTGCGCTCGCAAGCGCTATACTCGCGCTCCATTCGCCTATATGCACGATCGCAGATTGATGAGTTTTTACGTCTATTACACCGTTAATGAATAGCCCGCGAGCGCGGCATTGTTGTTCGCGCTGATTATTATGCGAGTCGGAAATAAAAGTCTGTATATCTGGATTTTATTTGCTGCTTTTTCGAGGAAAAAAAAATAAAGAGAAAAAAAATGTACTGCGTGGATAGAACAGGAAATTTTTTTTATAATTGGAGACGATTAACTTAAACGTCAACGAAATAATTAATGTTATTTTGTCTATCAGCAAATTTCAAACATTGTGCGTTATACGCGCAACTGATGATATTACGAATTGTAGAATATCGGTATTGGAACACAACAGTAGCTCGCCAAATTTGCTCCCACAGAAGGAATTGTTGAAAATGATTCGAGTACGTTATTTACTTTACATCGGTTTATTCATTTATTTACTGGATCTAAATAAGGTATGTCCTCTCAACTAAAATTAACGAAATCCTCTGCACATAACATTTATTATTCAATTTAATACAGATCGGAACAGATGCGCAGTCAGGTGAGAACAAGTCGAAAGACAATTCGAAAGAATCATCGAGTGAAACTAAGTCGAAAGATAATTCGAAAGAATCATCGAGTGAAACTAAAGAAGGTAAGGTGTACTTCAGAATAATATTGGATAACAATTTTTAGAAGAAATTTTATTTGATAATCGATTTCTATCAACAGAAGAAAAAATGTTCGTAAAGTCTTTGCACGACAAATCGAGGGAAACATCCTCAGGTGAACACTTAGAGATTGCTTTCAACCCTAATTGTGGTTTGTTGAAAATTTTCGGACCTGCTTATTTGCAAAATAATTGTTTGCTCAATGATGCCATTGGACTTTACAAGCTTTATAAGAAGTATTCCTTAGCGATCAAGGCGTTGATATAAAGTTTGATTAATTAAACAGATGAAAAATTCTTATGTTCATATTATATTAAATTCGTACGCTGGTTTTTTTTATACCATTTAGTTTCGACATTGATTCGTCATAAAAATGTAATTCAAATTGATATAACATCCATTTCTTCACATTTTCATCCAAAAAAGGAATATTACAAATAAAAATCTACAAAAACCCACAATATTTTCATTCTCAACTACATGTCACGCCAACGACAAGACTAAAAAAAAAAACGTTCCGCGTTAAGAGTAAAAGTACAATCGAACGGCAAAAATCCGCTTAGCTCGCTCGAAGGGTCAGCAGTATAAGCTAATGGCGAAAAAAAAATAAAGCGGGGGTTGATCGTTGGACAGAGATAAGGGATATAGCGGTCGGTCTCTCGACCAACGAAAAAATTTAGCCGCGCCAAGCGATTAAGTCCATTATGCGAAGGCTTTTATCGCCATGAGAAAGATCTAATATGCGGTGGCCAGCATTACCACCTTCGACCCCTTCTGTGTGTCATACACCTATGTATATGTGTGTAGTACGAGCGAGAGCGCGGCTAACGAGCGCCAACACCTGCAGGAAATCACAACCCCCGCCGAGAGAATGCAAATATTATCTTAATTGCGAGTACCCGCGGCAAACGTTATATATCTCGTGCTGCTATACCGTTTTTTTTTTTGTATCGTTCGTGCATGCCTACTTTTATTTTCCGTTCTGTTCTCTTATTTTTATCCAGTTTTTCATTCGAGGGGGCGGCGGAGAGGCAATGACCTTTGGATATTAAGAGGTAGACTTAAACTACTTTTTTATTTATTACTTGGTTAATCAAGTGATTTGGATCGCTGATGACTATCGGCGGCTAGATGTGTATGCGTAAGAGTTATTAACTTTTTTAATTGCGACTTTTTTGTTCTCTCAGTTATATCTCGTGAACTCGCAAACGATTAGATTAATTGCCACTGGCTTGCTGATAAGCTCTTGATGAACTTGTCGTATTTTTAAAGATAAATTACTTGGTAGCCATCGAAATCGTAGAGGTAGATTAGATTCAGATTTCAAAGCACGAATTTGGTATTAGAATTAATATCACCGTACATATTAATAATTTATTTGTCAGAATGCCGCATGTAAATAAGTAATTTACTATCATAGAAGCCGTGTTCGCTTGCAAATATTTCGAAAAAGTGAATTCGAAAATAAAGCGATATATTTACAGATAAATTATTTCAATTAGAACGAAAACTTGTACGAATTGCAATCGAAAATTGTGAAAACCAACAATCGATCGCGAGTATAAATAATTCTACAAGTCAGCTCGACTTTGCAACGAGGGCGTAAGATAACAAAGTGGCTCTTATAGATCGTCAGCGCGCAGCGCTATCAATGCAAATTGCCGGTAATGGAGGCTCTTAGCCGTGCTGCCGTAACGCGATCTCCCGAAGAATATATATATTCTTGCAGCAAAGCCCTTGAAAACGAGGGTCGCGTGAACTTCCGCAATTTTCGGGCGCTTCGATTTTTCAAACCGAAACTCCAGCCGGCTGTGCTCTCCGTTTAAGCTCGAATTTGTAACACGTCAACCACGCGAACAATATATACTGTTGAATCCTATTTTTATATTTCAATTTTATGAATGAAAACGTGCGGATCATCCAATCGATATTATATAGTACGCGCTACAGCAGAAAACGTAAAACAATTACGACTCAATCAAAAAGCCAACTCGAAAAGAAAAAATAAGCTTGCCGTCATAAAATATTCAGTAACCCGCGGCGTAATAGCCGTTAGAAACGCAATCATAGAAGAAAAGAAAAAAAAAGACCAACACTTAATAACTCCTGCCTGATACGCCGTTTTCGTGTGTAAGCAATGAGGGTTAAAAGCAAGCTCGAGCGATACATCAGAGATTTTTTTTTCGTTCGTTCAGGACTGTCACGCGCGCGCGAGACTCGCCGAGGGAATTTTCCACTCGTTAAGAGAATTAAGCGCGATCGATGCCGAAAACCCAGTCATTAGTTACACGAACTTTTGCTCGATAGCGCACACGAGCTCTATGAGATATATATCCTTTTGCCGCGGCATTGATTCTTATGAAAACGTTCTGTATACTTGAGTGAGGCCAACCTCTAAAAAGAAAAAAAAAAGAAGTTATATTTGTGAGTAATGGCCTGTTTAAAAGGGAGTTTGATTTCTGTCTTTGGCCATAAACGAAGCACTTGCCGGCTTTCTGGAAAGACCGAACAAAAAATATTACGACCTTCCCTCAACTAGGTACTTTTACTTTTTCTTTGGTTGGTCATTACTTCTGCGTTCGTAAAATTTAAAAGCTCTGTTTACCGAACGAGGTCTCGCGCGAGAGATTGATAACAAAATTTATTTTGCTAAGGACAAATTTGTCCGTATAGCAACAAACGATAGATTACATAATAATTATTTTACAATAGAATATAGTACAAATATTCGCAATAATACACAATAAGTAAGTGAAGAAATTACAATAGATAATGGTAAAATACGCATTCCAAAATTAGATTAATCGAGAAAGTCGAGAGACGAAAACACCGTTCTGTCTATTCGTAAATTAGATGCGGAAACTAATGAAAAATTTCGTTGTTTTGTACGGATACGTAATTGTTACCTTCGAGCTAATAAATAATTTCGTGTCAACATGCATTAATTGCATGACAAGTTTTTTTTTCGAGAGCTTTCACACCAAACATCCATTCAATCGCTTGTATAATACACACAATTGTGTCAAGCGTTATATTACACCCTCGCAAAGTTTCGGTGACGTATACAAAAACACGTATACATACAAATTTCATAACTCCTATATTGATTATCTCCCGCGCAATATACAGCGACGTCAAAAGAAAAAAAAAAGGTTACGACCGACAGTGAGAGAGAAAGAGATTCTCGTGGGTAGATAGGCTAATATACTTCCGGGGCGCCATATTCTCGCGCGCCCAATTTCCGCGCGCTCGTGTAGGAAAATGCATTACAATCCTAATGAGCACTTAGCATAACAAACGCCGTCTCAGCCTAGATCAGATCGCACGTACATATATACGCACACATACACGCATACACAAAATTTACGCATTATAATTTGGACGCGAACCGTTTTCCAAGGCACTTGTCTAAATTATTTGGGAATTTTTGTTATTCTGTCTTCTTCGAGCTGCTTTTGATGAATACGTAGTTCAGGTATATAATTACAGTGATCAATCTTGTTTTGTTTCTTTCGGAGTTTGAAATCCCTCATTGTGTGTATACCTGGTGTTTAGAAGTTTGAATTTTTATAATGAAAGCCAAACGAACCGCGCGCGAGACGCGCAATTATTACGATTCACCGAGTGAAAATTAGAGCAGCTGATCGATGATCGTCAACGAGCCGATAAAAGGAAATCGTTGATATCTCTTTTTATTCCTCCGCGCGGCTCGTCTCAATTCCAAACCGCGCGCGCGCGGCCAATTAAACTGTCCGAGCTGCGCGCGCTCCAGCACGGCTGTAGTTGTAGATCCTAATCAGAAAGCGCGCATTCCACGTTGCGCTCTGGCAGATCCTCAAACAGCGCTAATTTCTTTCGCTCTCGGTTCTATTGCCTATGAGTTGCTCCTTTTTTTTGTCCATAGTCGTTCAATTGCTTTTTTTTTTCGTATAGGTATGGGCATTATTTCCAGCACGTTAAACGTACCTTAGCCGAATGTGCAATCAAACATCCAAATTTATATAATGTAGATTGTAAAAAATAAGTCTTGTTGGTCAATCATTCGGAATGTTGATAAATGAAGATCGAACCGTTTGTCAATTAGCTGATCTGTTGATGACGCCAAGATAGTCAGTTATTGTTTGCTCTTCAGTCGTCGCATCATTAGGGTTATTGTGAGTTATTAAAGTCACATCTTTTATAAATATGTTTTTGTTGTAATTGTAAAATTGCGATTGATAGATTGTAACAGTTGAAAACAATTGCTAATGGCTTCCTTATTAAACTATTTTTGCAGTAAAACGTTGCCATTTAGTGAGGATAATGAAATTTGAAACATCTGTACGATTTTATTCTGATGAAGCATGAGTACGTGCAAGCAATGATTTGTGAGAGCCAATAGAAGTCACTGTCAAATGTACGGCTGTTTAAATATAATGCAATGATAGCCATTTAAATACGTATTTTCAATACTTGTTTTCATATATCTGAAGGGCGAATTTACAGTTTGATGAGTGCAACCATAAGGCTGGTGCAACACTCGGTGCACTTCTACATATAAGATTGCCACTCTCTCAATTCTCTGCCCACTTCCGTTCGAATTTCTAACGAATTTTAATACTGTATATAGAGTCAACCCAACAAATTTTTTTGGAAATCTGTCTTTGCGTTTCGAAATTATGAGTCGGCAAAGATCATGACTCCAAAGCCATATCCACTAGTCTTCAGAAGCGTCTAGGCATCATTGAATTTTGAAAGTTGTATAAAAGCTTTAAAATAAAAGGTCAACAATATTTTTAAAGCACTAAATATACAGTAATAGGGAGTCACGGGATGAGCACCGTATATTTTTTCAAAATTCTCAAAAATCCAAAAAACATTGCAATTAAAAAAAATGTTATCGTATAAGACCTAAATAAGTAGCCCTTCGCTAAAGCCGATATAATCAATTATGTATCGGAGTAAATGGTTATTTTTTACAAGAGCGGGCACACGGAGAATAGATAAGATCGACCTAAAACACGGAACCAGTCACATTAGCATAATCCCATAAAGCATAACGTATACTTGAAAGGAGGCTTAACTTTCAAACCTTTCGTACATCAACTGTACACCTATAATAAAACTTCAAACGGTATATACTTATAACGAAAAAAAAAACATTCAAAACCCCTCGTCAATCTGCGTGACGTTATACACACAAGTCTAAACAAAAGAAAGAAAATTCATATAATTCGGTCAAATCCACATATAGGCGTGAAAACTAGAAAATTTCCATTCAGTATTTCCTCCGACAGAGTGGAACAATTAAAACTCCCAGCACACACTTATGCAATCACACACACATACACGCGCGTATATATACGAGTTGAGTATAGGTATAAGGTAGCGGAGCGGTAGCAGCGGCGACTTATGGAGTTCAGCCGTTAACCGGCGTTTACCTTAATCTAAGATCGCGAGCGAGCGCGTGCTTAATGTATGGCCGTATGAATATGCATCGGACACGCCGTGCGCCGCCACCGCCGCCACCGCCGCCACCGCCGCGCCAGAGAGCCGCGGGGCCATAAGTGCGCACGTTTATGCCCTCTTTGTAAGTGTCCGTGCGTGCACGCGCAGCATGTGCTCGTAAGGGCTTTTTTTTTATCTCTCGCTCGCTTTCTTTCTAATTCTGCCTGTCGTTTGCACTACACTCGATATGTATATACTCGGCTAATATAATTCTAAAACGACAATGTTTTTCGCAATTTTTATTTCACTCGAATTTGTTAATATACGGCTGTGTGTGTATGTGTGATTAATTAGCAGCGATAAATAACGAGTTTGTATTAGCATAAGGCCTCGTGGCAATTATCGCTCAACGAGAGTGTAAAACTCTTTTTTTTTTCTCTCTCTCTCTTTCTTCTTGAACTCCCGTGGCAAACGCGCGCAACTTTGTCTTGGACTTTTCTCTTTTTTGCGTTATACACGTGCACGCTATATATACGAACACGCTCGCGTTGTATTTTTTTTTCGCCTTATTTATGTAACACTTTGTGCACATATACACACACACGACGCGATTTTTCCAAGCCCTTTTATGTTAATAAACACTTTACCTCTTGTTTCCTCCAATTAAGCTTTAATTTCTGATAAATGCGCCTTAATCGCCGCACTGCCATAATCGTTAAACGCAAGCTTTTTTTTCTTTCTCTCTCTCTCGCGCACAGATAAGTTTAATTGAGCTCGGCAGAGTAGAGAAATAGCTCGATGTGTATTTTTTTTTTTGCTCTTAATAGCCGCGGCTGTAAAATTCAATTTTCGAGAGAGAAGCAGAAAGAAAGAGTGCGTAGTAAGACTCAATTAACTTATAAACGATAATTAGCCCTCAAAATCTTATGCAAGCGGTGTGGTATAAGCGGCAAAGCACCATGCACGAAAAATAAACATATCGCGCGGGGTAAAATTAACGAGCGAGCAATTAATCAGGCCGGATGCAGCAGAAACCGATAAAAATCCACAGCAAAACGCGAGCGGACCCCGAGAGAGTTTAAAACACTCATATCGCGCTTAAGATACAAGCACGAGATTTTTTAAATTCATATCCCACGAAAGAGAAAAGAGTAAAAATGTTGGTATAGTATATATACACATATACACACTTCTTTTTCGCTCAGGCCATTGCAAAGTGTTGTACGCCTCGAGCATACACACACAGCAGCAGCAGCTACTACTACCCCTCATGTATATTTAATGATCGGAGCGCGTTTCCACTTCTGCAGCCGCACGCGCCATAAATGCACACTGCAACTACCGACGAGTTGGAGGAGAAAGACACTTCGAGCACTACACAGGGTGAATAAATAAAAGCTAGAAATTAAAAGATGTATGCGCTTCTTTGGCGGATTGATAAGGATTTTTATGTTTTTGCTTTTTTTTTTCATCTGCCGTACTCACGTTTCGACGTTGCAAATATATATACAAATGAATTATGGCGAGGCGTGTATTTAACGAGCGTTAAAAAGAAGCAAAAATTTTTTTTTTTTTTTCATATTTTTACGGTCACGTTGATATGTTAATTTGTCATTGAAATTAACGCCAATGCGAGACGATGCTATAAGCAGCAGGTAAGCTTTAATTACTTATAAACCGGCAGGTTACGTACGATTATGACTCTGTAAAGTATATAGTTAATGGCTTCTCGGAATCGTCATACATAATATTTACAATTCAAGTGATTTATTTTTATAAATGGACTTTGATCATTATTAAGCCACTTACAGTTTTTAATTTTTTTTTTCTTTTGCATTGCAGTGGGTAATACGCGGTAATAGATTTATACCTTGTATGTGCGAGCGAGAGGAGTTCGTTAACGCTACTGCTTGCATAAATGTTTAACAATTATTTAGAAAACAAGTTTTGAATTTAACTTCGAAGAATAACTCATAATATATAATAAATTAATTATATAAGCATTAAATTATTTCATGCTATACAGTAAATAATATTTTATTTATGCACCTATCGATATATTTATAAATCTAAAATTGCAAATGTGACGCACACTTAGAAATAGAAGTATGAAAAGTACAAAAAGGATGAACACGAAAACAACCGTGACTACTACAAAAAGTCGCTATTCCATAAATATTTATCAACCTGCAAGTGGAATCAATGAAAATCAATGAAGAGGGCGTTTGCCCACTTAGCTTTTCTACAATATAGGCGTGCGCATATATACAAGCGTCTCGGCTGGTCTGACGGCTTGATGGCCGCATTACAGGCTCGGCTGAGCTTTTTCTCAATTGCAGCACGGAAGCGGCATTTTGTAGCAGAGCATTCCTGCGGTCGTCCAGCGTGTACATGTATACACACAGAGCAAAGATTGTGTACGGAGATCTATATATACCTATAGTATACTTCAGGACGCATGTACCATATATGTAAGTGTATGTATGGCGGTGACGCGCCGTTATGCTAATTGACACGTAACGAGGGACCATTTGTCGTGCACCAATGCTAATCGTCAAGGCGAGGGTGCATGGCTTTGCGCGATTCATTAGGAGCTATATTCTGTAACGTTTGTAAAGGGGGTCGTGGGGCAGTGCGTGCAAGTACTGCAAGTAGAAATATATATATATATATATACACACCATGCGTGCAGCGCAAGCTTGAGTTTGCAAGAGTAATGGGCTTCGGAAAGTTGCAGCGATTGATTGGTTTCTTATTTATCGGTATGTATGGGAATTTTTATAGAGTAAAAAAATTGCGATATAATTATATCATACCCACAAATTATATCGTTCCCGGTACGGAGAACTAGGCGAATGTACCCGGTTGAAAAAGAACACGTGTTTTTTTTAGAAAACGGGACACATGCCCATTTGTGTCAAAAAAAGCATGTGTCCCTCGGTGAGACACATGCCCCCCGT
>JAWWMK010000008.1:326234-355223 GCA_035047105.1 Galeopsomyia nigrocyanea
AAATTGAGCCTAAAGTACAACCAAGTATCCGGGCGGGGGGCATGTGTCTCACCGAGGGACACATGCTTTTTTTGACAAAAATGGGCATGTGCCCCGTTTTCCAAAAAAACACGTGTTCTTTTTCAACCGGGTAAGAAGATATATACATATGTCATCGAATTCACATGTAATCGCTAAATTTCGCAGTTTATAATAATGTGTCTGTTAATGACATTGCGGATTTAAGAAGAGCCATCTGTTAGTAAAAATGAAAAGTAACAAAAATTAGTCAACAAATCTTCGGTTGAAACGAAGTTAAGTCTTGCCATATGATGAAAATATTCGATAAATTAAGCCTCGACGAGTAAATTCAAAATGAATAAAAGCGTCCACGATCGATAAACTCACCAACTTTTGGTGTCCTTTCACTTCAAGCGCAGCGTTTATAATATACATAAACGCGCGAGCATTCACGCTGCTCCGGATAAACAAGGCTGAGCAATGCCAACATATATATCGCACGAAAACGAAAGGCTTATCTTCGAACTCAGTCTCTCTCTCTCTCTCTCTCTCTCTCTCACACACACACTTTTGCTCGCGCCACATGATACTGTATATACATACGTTGTGCAGGCGCAACTTTGATATGCAATCGCGTCGAACTCGAAAGTGCTAAAAGATATACTTTATGTTAATGAGCGCGCCAAGCGAGTAAGCCAAGCGTGTACGCGCTCTTGGTTGCACTAACGCACACACAGTCGCGCGGCAAGTGCCATATGGGCGACATGGTTTGTAAGCATATATACATACATACATATCTGCAATAGGAAGATCGAGCGAGAGAAAGAGAGAGGGGCTCCCCAAATTAAATGATGTCGCGCGCGAGTTGCACACCCCTAATTTCGGTAATTCCGGACGCCCGACAACAAGCAGCCAACATCGGCTAATTTAATTTCGCGGCGCGACGAGCGTGTGCTGCTGCTGTTGCTACTGCCCATCATCACGCCCTCCGGGCTCTTTCCTATATATATAACACTGAGACCAGAAAAAAAATAAAATAATACAACAAACTTATACGTGGCTCACGCAGCCACGCCAAAGTCGTATGTCATTATGTGTGATGCGCAGGCACGACATTGTGTGTGTCGCGTCGAAAGGTAAATACAATGATAGATGTCGAGAGACCGCGCGCGCCGAGCATGCGTGACTCACACCGCCAAATTTTTGTGCAGATGGTGCTATAATCTATACATTATATACAAAGCTATATAGTTCGTTGTGCTTGATGCACATTGACCTATCTTTTTATGATGTAATAGGTGATTATTGTGCAGCTAATAGCGTCTTCGATCACGATGCATCGGCTTTATAATCGATTATTTCTGTACTATGTTATTTTCTTTATATTTGTTGAAATTATATTTTTTTTTACGAAGAGATCATTCTTTAAATTACAATTATTACGTTATAGTAACTTTAATGATAAGAGACAACCGGCAAATACCCCATGAAATATACATGAAATGATAATTTTTATTTCTGAATTCATTTTAAAATTGAAACCAGTTAACTAAAATTTCACTACTTATTAATCACTAGTTGCTAATATTATTGCAGAAATGATGAGACATCTTTGAGCTAGAGTGTTACTCAAATGACGATGATATTAAAAATTTTCAATAATTCATTGTAAACTATAGGCAGCTTATAAAATTGCTATATAATTTATAGAAATCATCCTAATACATATATTACTCATCAAATCGTAAAAGAGAACAGTATACGACGAACTCTCTCAATATCCACGAAAATTTTTGAACTGCTGTTTGACCTATCTTTTTATGATGTAGATGATTATTGTGCACAGCGACGTCTTCGGTCACGATGTATTCAGTGTATAATTGATTATTTCTGTACTATACTATTTTTTTTATATACTTGCTGCAACGATGTTGTTTTTTTTTGTGAATACATCATTCTTGAAATTACAATCATACGTGGTGGAATTTTTATTTCTGAATTTATTTTCAAATTTAAACAAGTAAACAAGTTAACTAAAATTTGACTACTTATTAATCACTAGTTGCTAATATTGTTATGGAAATGATAAGACATCTTTAGGCAAGAGTGTTAACTCAAATGACGATGATATTAAAAATTTGCTATCGCTCATTAAACATAGGCATCTTATAAAATTACTATACAATTTGAATAAAATAAATCATCTAGATTTATATTACGCATCGAATCGTAAAAAAAATAGTTCGACAAACACTCAAAAAATTCACGAAAATCTTTTGACATGCTGTCAATCCAAAATCTCTCGCAACGCAACAACAGCAACAACAACAGAAAACTGCATTGTCCGCAGCGATCCTTCAATCAAGCGTGCGCTCGCCACTCGACTTTACTGGCGATATATCAAGCTCGCAACGATCAGCGCCAACGTCCGCTCTCAATTAACAATAAAAAGAAAAGAAAAAAAAATAAAATAAAAGAGCAATGGAGAAAAGCCCAGAGCCGCGGGAAAAAAAAGAAGGAGAGCACGCAGAGAGGCAGCCGCGCGGCACAGCAATCGATCGCAACCGTCGCGCAAGAAACAAAAGCCGAGAAACCGGCGATTTGGTGCTGGAGCGTTGGGATTCGTTAAATCACTAAAGTGGGAGGATGGGAGGGGGAGATGCTGCGTGTGCCCGAAGGACTCCCTCGTATATCCCCCTCCTCTCTCTCTCTCTCTCTCTCTCACTATCAAGAGAGAGCGGTCGCAATTTATTTCCCCTCGACCTCCTCCTCCTCCTCCTCCTCTTTCTCGGAGAAACACTCGTCCTCTCCAGTGGTGTTTTCCCCACTTCTCGCGTAATGAAAGATATTAACTACAATTTTATATCGAATTACCGGCGAAGCACATTTCAAATTACCTGGGCGTGACTGATCCTCGCTCATTGGCTCAACTCGCTCGAGCGTCTTTCTCCCATTGGTTGTGGTGGGGATACGAACGGGCGTGGCGTTGGTATCCCGACATGGCTGCAACCAGCTAGCAAGCGAGGAGAGAGAGAGAGAGAGTGAGCGGCCAGCAAGTTTTAGTCAGTCCTGTGGCGCAGTCCGCACGAGTAGCAGCTGTTGAAGCGAGCGTGCGAGCGAGCGAGCGAGGGGCTGAGAGACTCGTGAACTGGCAGAGAGTATAATAAGAGAAGCTGAAAGCGCGTGTGTGTCGTTGATCTATTGCGCGTTATAGTGATTTGGTTTGGTTGCGCGAAAAAATTAACAACAACAAAAAAAGAAAAAAAACTGTGTACAATATAGACGCGTCGCAGTGCAGTTTGGCTGCTGCCGCTAGCCATCCATCAAAATTCCGTCCCGCAAGATGACGGTCCATCATCAGCGGCCCAGCCACCACGTGCCCGCTCTCAACGGCCTGAATCTGAGTCGCGTTGGCGCAGCAGCCGCGGCACACGCCAGTCAAACTCTCGGCAGCAGCAATATCATCAACGACAGAGCCGCCTCCGACGCAGCAACGACCATGCCGCACAGGTCGAGTTTCATGATAACCGACATTCTCGCCTCGGCCTCAAGTCCGCAGAGCCAAGAGTCGCCCAACAGTCCACCCTCAACCCCCAGAGACTTGAGTGTTAGGCAATGGAGAGCGGCGTCGAACAACAATCACGACGAGGACAGCGACGCGAGTCATCACGATGCCGTCTCCGTGTCGTCCAACGGTGAGTGTTTTATTCGATTGCGAGGAACATTGTGACCGCGGACTTACCACACCTGCTCTAACGCTAATTTTGACGCGATCCATCAAACGATTAGCATCAGCTCTCCTTGTGTGCGTGTGTCAACTCGCCCCCGCAAGCGGATGGTAAATTATGCGGAGGGTCCCTATACACCGATGATTAGAGGTCGGAGCGCGGCCCACAAAACCAAATCGTAGAAACCGACGCGCGAGGGATAATGAGCGGAAGCGATTCTTTTTTTTTAAGTAAACGTGTGTTTTGTTTGCGGGACCGGGAAGTGTGTAATTTTCGCCAAGAAGTTTCGGAGCACGAGCGTTTAGACGAATCATATATATAGATGTGGGACGTTTTATGCCTTAAGGGGTTTCTTCAAATGGACGGTATTGCGACAGTGGTCCTTATAGTTTTTTCTAGGAGATTTTTATAGACTTTCGATCGCTTATTACTTGCGACATCTGTTCGTAGAATCAATTTAGACTGCTTTGATGATCGAATGATCATTGATTTCCGAACTTCGTCGATAAAATTTTCAATCTCATAATTTATTGCTTCTTAATCGTCAAATTCCAAAAAGAATCACACATATTTTCTTAGTCGATAAAGCACACCAACTATGGCAAACGATTTCCTCGCTTAACGAATAATTCCCCCCCACCCGCACGAGCGTGGAACGATAAGGCGTAAAGGCGCGCGGCGTGTCGCTAATGACCTGCGCTCGTAAAGAAGAAGAAGAAGAGAAAAAAAAACGAAGCAAGCGAGCAAGGCGAGCACAGGCACGATGGAATTATCGCGAGCGCGCGATCTCTCTCTTTCTCTCTCGTGGGGTATAACCCGGGCAACAACAATCGTCTTCATTAGCCGTCGGATATACTCGACGCGCGCGCGGCAAGCTCATCAATCGCGCTCAGGCTTTCGGCCGGAAGCGACGCCTTGATGAAAAGAGTTATAATGCATTATCGCTTAGAATGCTTTTCAATCTCACAAAGTTACTCTTGGGACGTTTGTGGGTGGTTATTTTTTTTTTCGAAGTATATAATCGTTTTTCATGTGCCGGTGGTATTTTTAGCTGAATCATTACATAGTTTAGATATTAGAGCTACCAATGACTTTATGTAATTCTTTTTTTTTTTTTCGAAACGATCGTTAGTTGTGTAATTTTATGTAACAATTAACCGCGGCTTTATCGAGGTAATTTATCATCAATTTAGCGAATCATGAGCGCGCGTGTTTGGTTAACAACACACATACACACATACACAATCGTTCGCTCTGATTTCTTTCATTATTTTTGTACTTATGAACTGAACGTTATTATAGTTTCGTAAATACAAGCTCCAGTGTAAAATAGTCGTTTATACCTATGTATAGGTGCGATAAAGTTTCTCAAAAACAATAATGCTAATATTTTCGTTTATCGTTCGCACATTGATAGGTGTAATTAATGATAATCGATGATAATATATTCGCGTAAATCACGTACAAAAATGCCCAGCAGTAGTACAGCATTATAGCGCGTGGAACACGACATTGGCCTAATGAGACATAAATTGTCGAAGCCATTTCGATCCATCAGCGTTATATATATGTGCAAGTGTGCGTCTATATATATAGGCTATATATAGCTTGTCGACAATGAAATATAGGCACGTATAAGTCATCTCTCGCTCTCACTAAACGACAGCTCGTCTGAAAAACGTCGCATTGGAACGGCATCAAAGTGGAAAATTACAAGCGAGCAGCGAGCGAGCGCGCGCCTCAGCTATTCGCGACAAATTAAGGCGTTGACTTTCACTTCCTTCTCTCTCTCTCGCTCTTTTATTCTCTCCGACAGACAGTCGCATACAAACACATGTAGAACCCTCGTTTCGTTTTCGGGCGACTTTTCGCGGGCGCGTGGAGTCAAAAAGCGTGAAAACTCGATCGGTAGAGATTTTTGAGCGTACATAATCCGCTTATAGTATCCTTTTGAGCGGAGAGCGCGGCATACTCGCACTAATCCGAGAACCGGAAATGATTGGCAACCGTTTAGATCGTGGCGCGGATTAGAATTGTAGCTCTTTCTCGGATTGACGCCGTGTCAGCTGACTCTCTCTCACTTTTTTTTTTGACGAAACAATCTCGCGCCCAAAATGCCAAAGTAGTATATGCGTGAGATGTATAGGGATTAACGCCGACAAAAGTCGCCCTGCGCGCGCTCTCCTTCTTTGACTATATAATATGCCGAGGCTGCAGCGAGAACCTGATCACTTTTACAGATACACGCTTCTCTCTCAAGCTCCTCCGGTGCGTTTTGTTTGCTGTTTTTTTTTTTCTTCTCGCTTCTTGCAGAGAGAGAAAGATGCCAGATGCTGAATGTATTCATCACGTTGCGAGGATGTGCAGCGTGAAACTCTTTCTCTCTTTCTCTCTCGATAGAATAATTGTGAAACGCGCCGGTAAAGGCTATACCGAAGCCATATAATCGTATGCCCGTTTTTTAAATCATAGTCGTCAACGTACTCACTCATCCATTTCGAATAAACGTATATATCAATGTATCATTTACTTTTGCATTCCAAACGAAAATAGTGAAATACCATATATCTCGGTTAGAGCGTTGATGTGCATCATTAAAAAAAAATATTTTAATCTAAACGAGACTTGCGCAACAACAATTGCGCCTCATTATCCATCCGCACGACAACGACAAACAAAAACCGCCTCGGAAAATTCGCGCAGCAGACGTAAAAATAATAGTTAAAAACAAATTACCGTCAATTCGAAGAATATATAATTGACGTTTCGTGCCGTACGTCTATTGTTCCCGGCATCGTCCGCTATTAAGGCATATTACAATCTCCACTTTAAATGCAGTTATATACAAAGGGAAAGAAAGGAGAAAAAAAAAAATCAGCGATAATCTGGCATCCGTGCACGAGGGTTTTTCACCCGTTTGGCTTTCAACGCCCCCTTAACGAGATGTCTCTCTCTCTCTATAAGCGGCTTTTGAAGTTGACCTCGCGAATATAACGCGACGCGCGCGCGCACGATGGCAAACGGACAAATCATATCGTAGCAAGCTCGTAAAACGATGTGTACTTATGTGCAGCGCGACGGCGGCAGCAGCAGCTCGTTTTCTTTTGCGTGTGCACATGTGTGTATATATATATGTTCTCTCTGCTGTGTCGCGTTTGCAGCTGATTATTAGCTTGTAATGGACGACGAGTGTGCGGAGCTTTACGTAATGCGGCTATGCGGCTACTTTGTTTCGCTTTGACGCGATTTCTTTTTTTTTTCTTTTTGCTTTATTTCCTTTCCTTTAACCCCGAAAAGTTTTGCGGTCGCGCTTGAACAGCTGCTGGCTCGCGTTCTTCTCGCATTCTACTATAACGCAGATGTCACTTTTTTGTTTGATGTTTTTATTCGAATATGTGTTTCGAAAACTTTTTTTTTGAAATTGATATGTGTAGCGGGTGTTTTGGAGATTCGTCGTTGATTAAAACAAAAAAATATGTAAAATTTCAATTATTCAAGTTTTTTAAATTAATCTTAGTACAATAAAAGTAAAATGAAATCAATTTCGTGAAAAAATAAGAGGCGAGTATCAGTCGCGCGTAAATTAACGATAAAAAAAAGGAGAAGCAAACTGCTCGTCTCTGATTAATCGCTCGTCCCTCGATAAATCCTCGCGGAGAGTGCATTCTCGCCCACGCGCTCGGTGGGTTGATTTTGGGGCCCCGCGCTGTTGACGATTTGTAGGCACGCGATCCTTGAAATTTGCGTGTATGTGCGCGCCAGCGCCTCGACAAATTGGCGGTATCATCTGTGACGAAAGCGAATTTTCATGCTTTGTTTCTATGACATATACATAACACATACGCGCGTGCTTAATTTTCATACGACTTGTAATTAAGTTAGATAAAAAAAAATAGTCTAGTTTGATACGAAGCGTCCATTTAATGGCCAATTACGGAGATTAAGATACATACTAAGCACGGAATTCATCGTAACTAAGGATATAAATAATTCAATAATGTTAGGCGTTTACGCTTGTCAATCAAATTATCTTATATATATCGCGGCGGCGGCGATTCGGGCAACGCGCGCAAATAAAAGAAGAAGAAAAAAAAATGGAATCGCCAAGAGAGGAAAATTTGTTTAATAATCCCATTACGTAAAACATCGCCTCGGTGTTTTTTAATTAAGCCTAATTGCACTTAAAACAATATAATTACGCGCGCGGAGCCATCGTATGGATAACGACCCGCCGTTAACCGACGAAGCGCGACTAAAAAAAATTATAAAAACTCGCGCGTAATTTCCTATAAGCACGTACGAACGTATATATGCAACAATGGCGAGTGATTAACCGTAGAAAAATCACTGGATTTCCACGAATTAACAAACGCTATTGATTTCGCGAAAGTGGTATTATGTCGTCCTTGTAAAAATTGAAAAGTAATCGCTGCTGCCGTATATACATTATAGTTAAGAACGACTATAATGATACTATCAATTTCATGCTGCAGGTGCACGATCGATCGGTCATCTTGCAAAATTGAAAAACTTATTGTCGGATGAAACTCGAGATCCCACAGGGACGCGCCTGTAATTCGGTGTGACAGTTATACCTAAGATCCAGTTCTTTTATCTTTTTTTTTCCCTTTCGAGTAATGTGGATATTGAGTTTCCAACGACGTTTCTGTGAGAAAAATCTCACGGATCGAGTAGTTTTGAAAGTTCGTGCGCCTACTTTAAATGCGGATTAGGCGTGTCGAGTTGACTTCTTTTTCTTCTTCTTTCTTCTTCTTCTTCAAGTTGAATTTTCTTTTTTTAGCTCGTTACAAGGTAGTTTTCTCTCCCGGCATAATGTTACACGTACGACTTCAACTACATGCTCGTATTGTACTTCACGAAGTAGCGTAATTCGATGTTAATTCATACAATTATCCTCGTAAATTATAAAATGTATACCGACTGTAATTTTTAACGTGCTAAGGCAAAGTCACTCAAAACACGTATATGATTGACCACGAGTGTAACAATTTGATAAAAAAAAAAGCTCAATTGTACGTGAAATCCATTAAAAGTATCGCGAGACTGCAGTTTGTGTCAATTAAGGATCGTCCCATTTGGAATAACAGGCAGCTGAGAGCTCCGCACGATTGAAATTGCCACCTTTCGGCAGCCCCATGCCTCTCTCTCTCTCTCTCTCTCTCTCTCTCTCTCTCTCTCTCTCTCTCTCTCTCTCTCTCTCTCTCTCTCTCTCTCTCTTTGAAAAGGTGTCGAGGCGAGCATTATACTATTGGGGCTGGGATTGTCTGATGCGCGCACGAGAGGGAAATTGAGATGTGGTGCGGAGAGAGCCTATTGTGTTTAGCTCCGTCCATGAGCAAAGGGTTGATGTGTTTGTATTTGTATATACGGTCAGTGTGGATTTATTTTTCGAAGCTAGTTAGTGAAAACTAGTAACTTACTTTCCAAATACGGATGAATTTTAAAACGTTTTTACGTTCAAAAATTGAGAAATCAATGAAAATCCGTTATACATATAAAGATAAGTGAATCTTCACTCAAAATAGACACATTCTAGAATAATCTAACACTTTTTACGACCTTTCGAAATTTAGAATGTATATTTCCGTTTTATTCATACCCAAACAAGATTTAACGTTGTTTTTTTTTACCGTATTGTATCTCTTATAAGTTAATTACGTGGAAATATTAGCAGCAGACGTTTATCGTTCTCGTATCACCTTCGAGAATCCATTCGATTAAAAGCTTTTTTTTTTCCTTACCTTCGACTATAAATCTATCTGCACATTTTCATAATCCTCCCAATACAATCGCGTGAAAAACTTCAAAACGACTTTTATTACTCTTTTTACGACAACTCAATCAGAGAAAAATATTCGCTCGCGCACACCGGCAATCGATTTCAAATTGCGTTCATAGAGAGCGCAGAAAAAAAAACGCCAACTCTTGCGTAACACATCTATCACTCGGTATATAAATAATTCATGCCACGCGGCAGTGTCAGCTCGGCGAATGCGATTTAACGCGACAAATAAAAATCAGTGTGTTTATATACGAAGACACGCCCTCAACGCTATATACTTTTATATAAATTCGTATACAATAACTGTATACGACTATTTTATCTATATACGCTTGTATCGATGAATATTCATCGTTCGGTAAATAAACGTGTATACCTACTTCTGTTAACGCGCTCGATTCTTATACATACACGTTGGGTAACCGCGAGTGATTGGCTATGTGTTCTCTATTTTTTTTTTTGTTGCTTATACACGTTAGTGGAGCAAAATTGATAATGGTGAGAATTATTGCCGTTTACGTAAGCTACATAAGGGGAATGCGCAAACTTTAATCGACGCGTAAATACTCGTAATCAATAGTTTTCTTTTTTCGAGGTAACTTTTAGCAAACAAGATTTCATACTTTGTATTTCAAGGAAACACTCTTGATCGAATTAGTAAAGTTCCCGGAATAATTTTCTACATTCTCTCGAGTATACACCTGATAATTAACGCAGCACGTGTTTTCATAAATATCTAAATGTTATCACCAACAAAAAGTACAACCTCGCCTTTAACAAGCGAACAATGTCGCATGAAGAGTACGTCGGCATCGGCTATAATTGCAGAGAAAGACTCGCGAGGGCACATATAATTGCTCGATAAACATCCTGTTAATCACGCCTGCCGCACATGCACGCAAGTGTCATCCGGAGCTATGTAGTTTTCGGCTTGAAAGAAAGCAAAAAAAAAAGAAAGAGAGAACCTGCAGACGGATGATAATTACAAGTCGCGTGGAAGAATGTTAAGTAGAATCTGCTTAAGATAGTCGGGTCGTCGCAACAAGAAGTTCCTTCAACTCTCGTCGAGACTCGAGAGTCGAGCGAGCGAGGGTGGAGTCGCGGAAAAAGAAACTCGTAAGTGTATCACATAGTAAATTGAGTTTAGCCATTCCTCCCCACATACGTATACACACATGTACGCGCGATTGAGAGTAGCAGCCATGTTGGCCGAAGATGGCGGCAGCGTTCAAGCGCGAATCTGCGCGCCGATCAAACGGCCGCACTAAGAGCCGCGCTTTCGCCCGGGTTAACTCGATCTCTCTCTCACTCACTCTTCTTCGTTCTTCTTCTTCGTTCTTCCACCCCTACATGGCGAGGTCTAAAAAGAGGTGGGGATATCAGTGTGCGCAAGCTCTATAAGCTTTCTCCAATCGATGACAAGCTCGCGCGCACCACAGCCCAGCCACCTCCCCTATATTCTCTATCTATATGTATAGAACGCACACATCGATGCCGTGCGAAAGCTTCTTTTCTGGATTCTGTGAAATTTACGACTCTCTCTCTCTCCCGACTCGAATGTGGAAAGAGAGAGAAGTGAATGCACGGGAGCGTAACCTTGGCGTATCGAGCGGTGCATTCGAGTGTGCGCCGCGAGCTCTGCACACGATTTTATCCTATACTTCATACGGAATGAATCGAAAAAAAAAATGCAAAGCGCTCTCACGGGGATTTATATATTGAAAGCTTATGAATATATACACACATGATTTGTCTCGTACGTATTTCATCATGACTATTTGTGCTTAGGTGGTAAAGAAGACGAACAAAAATTGTCGAACAGCCAGAGCTCGTCACAGAGTAAAAAGCAGCGAAAAGCACGAACGGCATTCACGGATCATCAGCTGCAGACGCTCGAGAGGAGCTTCGAGAAACAAAAGTATCTCAGCGTACAAGACAGAATGGAACTCGCGGCCAAATTGCAGCTCACCGATACGCAAGTCAAAACGTGGTATCAGAATCGAAGGTAAGATATATCTTTACTCGTCATTGTTTCGAATCGATTCCGAGGTAATGGATAGCACGAGATGAAAAAAAAATAATAAATCTCTCTTCAAAATCAATAAACCCGCTCGCGACCGAAGAAAATCATCATCTCGTTAAATGACCGCCCTCGTGAAAGAGAAGAAGAGAAAAAAAAAACTATCTGACGGCGGTAGGTTGGTAAAAGCCCAGAAACGATCGATTGCTTCTAAACAAAGAGAAAATGCTCCGTTCCGGAAAAAGTCCATAGCGCATCATCATTGGCTGCTATATAACGTCTGTTGTCGCTGGCGTATCGAATGCGTATAAATGGAAATCGCGGCGGCAACAAAAGCCTCTTGTTTATGTGCTTAAAACGTGAAAGAGACGAAGTGCGTTTAAAAACCGGCTCATCGTTTTCGTGTATTTTTTTTGTTTTCTCTCTCGTCGGGCCTCGCCGTTTAATCGCCGCGATGATCGGCAGCTCTTTCTCTCGAGCGCGCCTCGGGTGTTGGTAGGCGGCGCAAAAATTTCGCTGAGTGAAATTTTTTTCTGTGTGCTCAAGTACGCGGACTCGTTTAAAGGCTTCGTTATGAGAATTTTGCAAGGTGGCGAGAGCTCGACTTTCATTTTTGCGTCGAGTGAACGTATATATATGGATAATTATTTACGGTGATATGTAGTAGTCGATGACTGATTATGTAAAGTACAAGGTGTTTTCTATGCGCGTGTGTGTGACTTAGAAAAAGGGTAATTGCCTTCGCTTAGAGCAATTACACGACGTCGACTAATCGTTCCGGTGCGATGCGTTTATCGGTTCATTTGAAATTCTAATTCGAAAGAAAAACGGAATAGCGTGATTTACATTTTGAAAATTGTTGCATACTAGCAAAGTTCAATTGAACCAATAATTTTCATTTCATGTAAGATTCAGCGGTGCAACTCCCTCACGCTACGCCTGAAACATCTAAATCCTTGCCCCCAGAGAAAAAAAAAGCAACCACGACAGATGTCGAACAAGCTCCCGAAATTAAAAAAAGCATGACTCCAAAAAAAAAACATAAGAAGTATTAGCGGCTGAAACAAAGAACCAGCTAATAACCGAAATCTGGCCCGTTAATTGCATGCCACCTCATCGCCGCGCGATGATGTTAAAAAAAAGAAGGATGGTACGATAGTAATATAAGTTTCGTGTTAAACGAGCGTCTGAATTTTCTCTCTCTCTTTCTCTCTCGGCAGCCGTGCGGCGCTGGCAGAACGAAAGTAGGCGGAGCACGGCGCGGGCGCAGAAAATCGAAGAGCGGCGAATCGCAGGCGCCACGAGATGACGCGCCGATCAGGCAACGCCACCGCGCGCAATCAATTGCAGCCACGCCGCGGTATATATAAGTGTGTGTGTAATATAAAAAAAAAGCCGAGTGCTGCTACTGTCGCGCACACGCCTACTTATGATTGGACGTGCATGAATAAGCTTCGACTGTTACATTTGCTTTTCAATTTGGATGACAGTTTCTATCGCGCGGGTTTGAGATTGAGACGTTTCGAAAATTTATGAATTGATTTTCTCTAATTATAATAGTTTCATTTGAATTCAAATTCGTATTTAACTGTAATTAATAAGAGTCGCCTTCAATATGAAAAAAAAAAACCATTCGAAAACTGATTAGCGTTTAAATATTCGAGAGACACTCCAACAATACAAATATAAGTACCTCGACTTTTCAATTTTCTTCCACGAGACGGTATATAAGGATTTTGTCCCTTTGAAGTGGTTCTGACGAAGCCGCTCAGGCGGCGTGCGCTCCTGGGATCCTTGGACCCTTTGGGAATATTTCTCAGCGTCGCTGCTGCTGCCAATTTTCGGTCAGTCGCGCCCGTTAATTTCTCTGCCCCGCCCGATATTGATTGTTTCTCACTAATTAAGGAGGCCTCGCTCTGCGCGCCGCGCGCGTGACTCTTCAACTTTCTTTGTCTTTCATCTCGAACGCGCCGGTACGAGGTATACATAAGAGGAATCGCTAATAAGAGTCACGAGGTTGAGAAAAAAGGACGAAGGCGCCGACGAGGAACAGCGGCGCGCGGCTTATGGAAACTGTCATTAAAGTGTCAATTATGCGAGGAGTGTACGGCGGTGTGCTTGGATATTAAGCGCTGCATAATGCGGTGATGGATAATGATAGGACCGCGCGTCAACCCAGTAAAAGTGATACAATTTATGGATTTTTTCTAATTGATCGTTTCGTAATTGCGAGGCGGCTGCGCTCTTTAGATGTGTATGTATTTTATCTTCGAAGGAGAAGAAAAAAATCTGTAAAAAATTCAGTTATGTACACAGATTCGACACCTGATTACGATCCTTTCTAAACCGAGCAATAAATAACTTTTCACATTAAGACATCTCGGACTGTTAAATGCACCGAGAGAGAAAGAGAGAAAGAAAGAAAAAAACTTCGCTGAGAGAGCGATAAAGATCGTACGGTGGGGTCCAATTTACGATCAGGGTATTAACGCATCCGAAAAAAAAACAAGGAATGCATCCGAACGCGCCAAGATTATTTCTCCGTGTGGCGTGTAAAATAAGCCGTCATCGTGTTACAAAGTCTAGGTGGTGGGAGAAAAAACAATTGGAGAACATTCTCCAGACATTTCGTCGCGCCCGCAAGGAGATAAGACGAGGACAAATTGGGCAACTCGATTCTTCCGCGAGATTTCGCGATTAAGGATTCAAAAAAAAAACGTGAAAACTGCTAAGGAATTTTTCAATTTGATTGATTTTCATGGCCTTCGATTCTTTTAGAAAATGAAAATCCGTGAAAGGATTTATGTGAATATCAAGCAGCATTATATTTATCGTAGAAACCTCGACATTCATTACAACACCGATACTTTCCCGCGCGAGTCACGTAAAAATTTATCTCTTAATACCTTTATCTGGCAACCAGCTGGCGATAGTTCCATTAAGTATATAGGTATACGTATATATACCTTGAGCTCGTATTATATCACTTAAACACTTAACGTAACAACATGAAATCCAAACAACACTAAACACCAAGTGTCCGAAAAAAAGCCCCTCACAATAGATAAAGCCTTAAAAAGCCTTCTTAAAGAAAAAAAAAACAAAAGAAAAATAGCCTACACGTTTTAGCAAGATAATTCATCGTCGAAGAAGAAGAAAATTAGTGGCAGGCGCCAATGGGCCACTTAAGTTTTGTTGCTCTCTCACGCCGCGGCATAGCTTGGGTGGCTCTCTCTCCGTCCCAAAGTGACTCGCTTGATTTTTCGTTGCGAAGGCGCCAGACGAACTTACCTGCCATATAGCCCTCCAAGGAAGTGAGCCTTCGTGTCGTACGAAATCTAGATGCCGACGAGAGAGCCTTGAGAGGGAATGAGAATCTCGTGTTGAAGTGTATAAATACGAGATTTCGTATCGGTAGATTGGGTTACTACTATACTATACTACAGGTGAAATATCTATTTTACAGCGGAAAAATTCTTTTCTGGGTCAAGTTCGTTCTTTTCTTCCAAATTGGCTTAATCAAGAGAGTTATTGCTTTTGACAGTTTGAAAACTTCAACGTGGCGGATTTTGCAATAAAAACGGATAATTGTGGTAATTTAGCAGTACCGTTTCTTCAAGAAGCAAAAATCAGTGGCAAACTTCCTTATATACTCCCTCAGTATATCCACTCCAAAAAAAACAAGAAAACACCTACACAGTCTAGCGGAGTAACATCCTCCACCTAACGTCACGCACGGATGTAACACGATTAAAGCGTAACGGACGATAATTCGCCTTGTCGAAAAAAGAAATCAGTGACAAGCTGCTACAGCCACAGCAGCAGCTAGGTATAGTAGATGATTCGCAAAAGCATGTGCGCGGCGGTGGTGGTGCACAAGTGCAATGTGCTTGCGCTCGCGCGCGTGCGACATTATAACCGTGAGAATGCGGCGCGCGCCGGAAGAAGGTGCTTCTCTCTCTCTCTGGCACCTTCCCACGCGTCATAACGGCGAGCTGTACTCTACGCTGAAATTGTCAAGCTTTTCCTATATTACTCTCGTCAGAGAGAGACGGAGAGAGAGAAAGAAGGGATTTTGTTCTTTGCGAGCGCCACGCGCGGCAGCTACGTATTATTATAGATAATCATTATTGTTTCGTAAACGAGATGCTTTTTAAAATGGAAAAATATAACACAAAGTTTATTTATAGAACAACGATGAATATTACGTGCGGGATCCTTGCAGAAGGACGCGAGCTTCTCACCAACTTTATGAATCATTTATGTATATAAGAGAGGGTGTTTCGCGAATGCGCGCTCGCTTATCGTTGCGCGTTTTATTTTTAGACGCATATTTTGTTGAGCGCGCGTATCAAGTTGTAATTCCACGTGACGTGCGAGTACTTCAATTAACGTGGAACGCGCGCTAGGGCGTTTAATGAGACATAAGTTGTTTTTTTTTTTTTGCCTTTTGCCTTTTGTCGAATTTATTTTTGGTTAAAGTGCGTTCGGCTTATTGCGCACGTCACCGCGACAAAGTTCGACAATTACCAACTAATTGTGTGAAAATCCTTCGAAATTTAACAGATTGTTATATACGGAATTACGAAAAACTGTGTGAATAACGAACAAAAAAAAATAATAGAAAAGTCTCGTGCAATTTTCGTCGGGTGTGCGTTTGAATTTCCTCGCACAGACAAACAGATAGTTGAAGGAGGCTAATTGGGAGCGGCTATAAGGATAACGAGCGCGAGTGTACTGCTGCTGCAATAGTAACACAGACACACAACAGAGAGAGAGAGAGAGAGAGGGAGAGAGAGAGTCCGCCCGCAATATGTAGATTGCAACCGCGCGCGGCCTCTTTTACTCGCCGATTGTTATTTATATTTTCTTGATTTTCCAGTCACGCAACGAATCATTGCGCACCTTTATCGCCGTAATATAATTGAATTGCTCGCGTTAACTCTCATGAGAATCCATTGTCTGAAAGACAAAAAAAATACTAAAACGATAAATGTCGACCGAAAAAAAATAATGTACAAAAGAGAGAAGACAGAAGAGAGCACGTGTGCAGCGAAGCGTCTAATAATTCGAAAAATATGTCGTCCCTGCGGCCGTGGCGGCTGCATAGCCGTTACACGATTGTCGCTCGCTCTCTCTCAAGTGCCATTATAAACGCATTAACGCGTGCGAGCATTCAATTTTTCAGCTGCGCGTAAATGCGTGTATACGTGGGAGAAAGAGAGAGAGAGAGAGAGAGAGAGAGAAAAGTACTTTTCTTTCTTCCAGCAGGTGACTCGGATATTGAGGTCTATATGATGAAAGGTTTTTCCCCTGAAAATGAAAAATCGACGGTTAACGAGTGGTTTAGCGGCCAGCCAACTATATTCATTAAACGACAAACTTTTCCCAAAAAGCCGTTTATTAAAGTTTGATTGGCCGCGTTCAATTAACCCAAAAAGTCGCGGGAAAAGTGCAAGTAGTATTAAACGACGATAGTTCACGGTTTATATCATATTCCATTTGCGCGCGATCAGGCGCCGTTAATGGTCGTGAAGTCATTACTGAATCATTCATGACGGGGAAAAAAGGGTAAACTGTTGTTGTTGTTGTCACCGGCGCAGGTCGCTTTTATAAAAGGGGCTCTGCGGGAAAAACACGCTTGTACATATATATACGACCCGAAAAGATCGATCATATTTCCGCAGCTCCGCGTGTGCGTTCACGAGGAAAACTACGTTTTAGATCGTTCAATGAATAACTATATACATATGAGTTTATATAGATTGCCGAATGATGCGTTGAAAGAATTTCGTCAAGCTCGTTTTCGAATGAATAATTCATGATTATCGTTCTATTTTTCCGATCATTTTTTTTGAACTAAAATTAAGATTCTCTTGCGTCAATGCCATATATTATACTTATTTTTACACCAAGCTCAGTGGCTGGATCGTTTCAAAAATAGAAACATATTACAATTTTATTTTTATATCGGAATTAACTTTCAACGTATTCTAAATTTAACAAGCGGCGTATAATAGATCAGTCGCCGCCGCGGCTCAAAAATTCCGCGATCGGCATCATTACGTATACATACAGCATCATTACAGCTCATAAAAATTCCCATACATCGCGCAGCGCGCTCTTATCCCGCGTGATTTTCATTTTCCATTTGCGCGCGAGGCCGCTCACTGAAAAGTTTTTCGCATCTTGCAACCCTTACGCCATATAACGCGGGCCATAAATCAATGCTCAACAAAAGGGCGAACACGGCAATTAAGGGTGTTTTCGAGTGCTCTAGTAAAGAAGAGAGAAGAGGGGGGGGGGGGGGTATTAAAAAGCATTACTCATCACATAATCGCGGGGAGCGCGCACTCGTAGCGTTAAATGTCGAGCGAAAAATATGAGAAATGATTCGCCGGAGGCTCTTTAAAATTCATGAACGATTTTTACCGTCGCCACCACAATAGACGCGCGCTTTGGCTTCGGTTGTTGTTTGTTGGCCTAAATTCAAGTTTCGCCATTCTTCTCGCGGTTATTTCTTTTCGCTTTCATATGCATATATATCTCTGTATCTATAGCACGACCGAGCGATTTTTATATTAATTGTCGATCCTCGACGAGAGCGAAAGAAGAAGAAAAAAACCGTTGCGATCATTAGTCAACGAAAAAAAAATAATAATGATAATAATAATCGCGTGCGTATATGATTAAACGTAAATTTCCCATACAAGATTTTTCCCGTACATATATATAATTATGTGTGTCTTTTAATTCGGCAGCGGATTATTAATTACGCTGATGGATCGCTTGTCATTGAATATGTGCGCGCTCGTGCTTCAATGTGGCGGCGCAGCGACTCCTTCGAGTGTACATCCGGTTGGGAAAAAGCAGCAGCAGCAGCAGTAGCATGGCTTTCGTGACTATAAGACCGTGGATAATGATTGGTTTGTGCGTGCGCGTTCGAAAGGACTTAATATCTCTCCCCCTCCCCCTCCTCTTTTTGATGAGGAGTTTAATATTTTTTATGGTCGCGCGCCGCGAACTCGCGAATTAACCGCCCACCATTCGTTAAATCTTACGCTTTTACTTGTTATTTAAGCTTCCTTTGTGGGAGGTTGAGGAATTTTTTTATGAAATTAAAAGAATTCAAAAAAATCCACTACGTATGGACACAATTTATGAATAGGTTACGAATCTCTTACCCACGATGAAAGGGTGTGATCGTCGTTTCACTTTAACATATCCCTCTTCCCCCTTCATGCAGTTTTGATATGGCTATCGCTTTGTCGGAAGAGAATATCGTTGACTGAAAACTCCTATATCTCGGCGAGTATAGCTGTGCAACCCCTTTTGGTACCTCGCCGACGATATCTCGGGAAAAATCAGCGTAACTCACACCTTCCTCTCTCCTTCTCTCTCTCTCTCTCTCTCGGCAATTTTCTGCCTTGCGCGTTGTTTCAACCAACCTCCTCCTTCCCTCCCACCCATCCCTCGACAATGTGGCATGATACGCGATGATTAGACGCAACGGCGGCGTCGGCGGTGCTCGCGGCCCCGGCTATTTGTTAGTATAATAAGGGCCACTTGGCCGCACGCCATACGATCCATCCCTTATATATACACCACACTTGCTTGAGCGTAATTGTCCCAGATCCAACCGAGAACTATATAAGATTTATTCCCATGGCATGACCGATGTGGATAGTCGCAAGGACGTCGATTGATTTCTTTTTACGAGTTGGTTTTAACGATTGAACTTCAAAACTATTTAGTGACAGCTACAAAAATAAAAAAAAAATTCTTATCTTTAATTGGTCAACGAAGTGATTTGCATACAACTACATTATCGCGGACAAACGATCGGGGGACAGTTGCCGCGGCATAGTTATTTATACAAAGGCGGAAAAGGAATATTTGTAAGGCATTATACGAGTGTACCGAGGCGAAATGTATATATATATGTAGGTATATACACACGATCGTGCCGAATTCTCATAAATTGTCGGAGACGGAGATAAGAATCGCCAGCGGTCATTGAATTATTTTACAAGAGGCGGACCCGACGCGTGTGTAATGTACAAAACGCACCCCCGCGCGATTGCGTTTCTCGATATGGAAGCGTATTATACGCGGAGAAAAAAAAATTAACTTTCATAACCGAAAATTTATTCCCGCGGCCAAGGCGTTCAATTGCGCTTAAAGGGCTTTTACGAGCGAGTTAACTTTTGCCGGCGCGTTGCTCGAGTGCGGTTCTTTTTATAAATTATAACACTACCTACAATCAATGTTTGAATGTAGTCGACGAGGTAGATTATTCAAAATGTGAATTAACATTTGGATATTTTTTTCTTCTGATTACAGAACAAAGTGGAAGCGTCAAACGATAGTCGGCTACGAGATCCTCGCGGAAGCCGGCAACTACGCGGCCCTCCAGCGTCTCTACCCGGCGGCATCGCCGTACTACTATTCGCCAGCGGCAGCGGCGGCGGCAGCGGCGCATCACGCGCAAAACGATTTGCTCTATCGCCAAGCAGCGGCGGCGACGTTGCAACGACCGATGCCCTATCGATTGCATCCGTCGCCGGCGATGATACTCGCCGGACCAAGCGCACCGTTGGGCGCGCTCACGCCAAACGCCGCGGCAGCAGCCTCGTTCAACAGTCTCGGTAGCCTCGACAATGGCTACTTGAGTCGAGAGGCCCGCGAAGCCGGCGATCCCGCCACCGCGGCGGCGCTGGAGCAACAACGCGACAGGCAATTGCATCAACAGTATCGCGCCGAGAGGAGTAGTCGAAGTCGAAGTCGCAGCCGTTCTCCCGCCGGCAGGCGGGAATCACCCGACACGCCCACCAGTATCTGCAAACCCGACAGCGACGACGAGAGCATACATGATGTGTAAAGCAAGTGATGCGAGTCGCTCTCGATGTGCGTAATAGTGCCAAACCGGTGCTTTGCTCAAAATGAAGAAGAAGACGAAGAAGAAGAAGAAGAAATGGAACTATAGGAACTGATTATATACATATATATCGCAGCTGTCGCGGGAAAACTTCGCGCGAGAGAAATATACAAGTTTCTTTGGAAAAAAACTGTTGTGTTTTTGACCGAGTTTCAATCACAGTTTTCCACCGCGGTGAAACTTGCCCAAACCCAGCAGCGACGACGTTGAGAGAAAAAAGGCACACGAACGAGCTCCAAAAAGCCGTAAGTCGCGCGTACACGACGACCGCAATTAATATGACATTAGCGGGCATACAGTGACACACGACCGTGGCGCAGGAGTATATAAAGTACGTTGCCCGTTAAAATTCTTTCTTTGTTATCGCGCGCAGTCGCAATGATAACGGAAGAGTTGATAATGACGAGCACACATATGGACATTTTTCGCGTAAAAAGAAAAAAAATACGCTATTCGGGCATTAATTACATTGTACACCCTATTTTTCCTCCCGCGCCAGTGCTCGTTATATACATACACTTGTAGATATATTTACACTTGATTCTCTACATTCCTTTGTCCTTTATCTCTCTCTCTCTCTCTCTCTCCTATCCTCCCTCTTCTGTGCGTGTACGATAGAGAGTGTACGTGGAGTTTATAGTGTATAACTTATGTACTATTATTATTATATATATTTTTGTTTGTTTGTTTATTTATTCGACATCGCCGACCACGAGAAAGAGAGAGATTGTGCAATTAACACGTGCAGACTATTGATATCGTATATCCCAATGGACGTTGATTTTTTTTTCAAAAAATTTTGATATCAGGTGAGGACATATACACTTTGTGTTCCTTTTGAACGAGAAAAATCAACGTTCATTGGGTGTATACTTACACGTATCTTTTGATTGTTCTCATGGACGCTAAACGTTAATCTTGTAAATATGATGAATTTTCTTTTCTGTAAGAAAAAGAAAGTGGAGCGTATTATGTATGGCGTTAAGTTTTTCAGTTTGTACACAAAATGACACACGCGTATAGGACAAGTACAATTAATAGGATTAACTATTGTAGAACTGTGTACGCTACGTTAAGCAAAGACAGTGAAGAATCCTAAAAAAAAAAAAAACAAAGCTGTCGTGTAACTTGTTTTCGTATTTCCCGCCGGACGAAAGAAAAAAAAAAGGAACATTTTTGTTTTCTTCGAGGCGAGTGAACAGGTGATGAAAACGACGATGAAGAAGAACAGGCAGAGATACATATACCTATATACACACACACAGCCAACCCAGTTTGTTAGAGTCGAATTTCAGACGCATTCCTCGCTGCGCGCATCCGAGGGAGAAATAATATGGAGTTTTTTTCCCCCTTGTATTATATCGCGCGGGAGTACCAGTATTATGAATGTATAAAATTACCTAGATTTTATCGTATGTGTGTGTGTGTGTGTGCAATGTGCATATGCGCGACAAAAGTATATGAGTGCGTGCGAGATGCGTTAATTATGCGTGTGAGTGTGCGTCGATTAAGGGATACGCAAAAACGAAAAAATTAAAAAAAAAATAATAATAAAAAAAGAAAAGAACAACAACAGGTAACCTGGCTGGATTTTTTTTTTGATTGATCGATCGTGACGATCGTCACTCAACGAAGCCGGTTCTCTATATTAAACGTTGTAAGTCCTTCTTCCCTTCTCCTTCTCCCGAATTCCCCCCCTTTTCCCCCCTCAAGTCCCATTTCCCTCTCTTCCAAAATGCAGCAAGGAATATTATAAGTAAATTCATGCTTTGTAACATAATGTCTGTATAGCAAAAGATATATGGAAAATATATTATACTGAATCTACATAGCTCGTTATTATTATTATTATTATTACTGCTCATTAAGTAAACACCTTTTCCTTCGACTATATACACGTACGTATTTCCTCATATTACCTATACGCGCGGTTAATGCGCTCGCTAATTAGTTCGACCGTACAAGTCCGAAAAATGCTAATATATTAGACGCGGCGCGCTAGTAAAGTCAATGAATCGTGTCTTGTTAAGTAATTGCGTTACACTTATGTAAAGTATCTATATATATACGCGAAACTCCTCGTTTTATTTATATTCGAATCCATCTGCTATACCATATATACACCCAATTACGAGCTTGCTTATCTAAACGGCAACGCAAAAAAAAAGTATTTTAAATATATATAAAATCCACGAGAGAGCGAGATAAGATCTCAATATATAAAAATGAGACGTGAACGCGAGGTGAAAACTTAATTCCCGCGTATACGGGAGAGAGAGAGAGAGAAAGAGATAGAGAGAGAGAGAGACGTTTTATCTCGCCGCGAGAGAAAAAGATTAGTAGCGTGACAAGTTGGTTGCGAGCGCGCGGAGAGTGCAAATCAGTCGAGCGCTCGCGAAAGGCGGTAGCTCTGCGCGCGAAGGTAATCTTTTTCGCGGCGAGAAGTTTAAAACGCGCCTTTTTGAAAGTGCATCTCGCGATGCGCGCGATGACGAGCGATGAATTAACATAATCTTTACATGTTCCTGCACGAGTTTAATGCCCGTTTAATGTATTTAAGTCGACGATTGAAAGACGCATCCTGTGTGAATTTCTGCACCAAGTCTTTCCTTATGCCAACAGCCTATTCGAAAGAGATTGAGATTTTTCATAACGCGTGCCTGTATGTGAACGAATTAATTTCGATTACTAACGCTCATTTGACAGTATATTGGTTCATTTGAAATTCAACACTCGTACGAATTTTCAATTTCGCAATAATTCCTTACTAGATTTCTCAGTAAAGTCAAAAAATCGTTGTATATCGAGTGCATATTTCCGTTCGAAAATTACGAAATAAAACTACATATGTTGCTCGATCTTAAGTGGAAAAACTAAATATATAAGCATGACTTGGAGGCCTCACGTACACGGCACATATATAACTAAGCATCGCGAAAGCGAAGCGTGACAGGCAACTTAAAGCTTAATCGTATTTGCTCATTTCCGTCGGTCGACGAAGAGAGCGAGAGAGAAGTGCAATTACCCTGGCTATGGAAGGAAGGGCTTATTTTATTCCTATTAGGGTAAAACGGGTAGCCGTTCTCTCTCTTCCTCTCTCTCTCTCTCACTCGCGGTATACCCCCAATTACGAGATATTAATTTGGTGAGGCCCCATTAGCCGACAAAGACGAGCTGCGTAAGAAACGCGCGCGGGTCTGCATGCTAACGATTTTTATGCCTAACTGCACGAGTGTGTGTGTGTGTTGCTTATAGTCCAGCGGAGCGTGAATGAAGCTTGGCCGAGTTTTGTGCGTACGATTATTCAATTTGCATACGTACTGCGAGGGGTTTCGCGGATGTATATACATATTTTTTTTTGAAAATTAAATTTTTATTAATTTGCGGGTTATCAAGCATTACATTTATTTTTGAGAAAAGCAATTAACTCAAAGGCGTAACGAATCAGTCGTAAGCTAATGGAAAATCTAAATAAAAAATAAGAGTACGAAGTCGTTTGAACGTTAATTATCAAGAAGATACCTGAAAAGAGCGTAATACGACGTTTCTCCAGCACAAAAGACTCGGACGAGGGGGTAGAAAAACAAAGTTCAAACTCGCGTCATTTTACACATGGCAAACAACATTATGTCGCACCTTGCGGTTTTTTTTTTGCCGCAGCGAACAAAAAACCAACCCCCATTTTTTTGCCTCACGCGTGCATTAAAAAAACCCACAAAAGCAGCGACGACGAAAAAAAAAGAAGAAGAGACTTACGCACAACAAGTATAATCCGAAAACATAGTCGGTCTTTGAAGCAGTTGGAAATCGAAGCGCAGAAGCATCGAAAAGCGAAGGATGTGGTTAACCGGTGCGGCCCCGAGTGCAGAGCTTTTGCCGGGCTTCGCTGCATCCTCTGAGCCGTGTAATAACAAAAGAGAGAGAGTCAACGGTCTCTCTCTCTCTCTGTATTTCTGATGTGCCCTCACCGACCAACGGAACCGAGCCCAACAACTCTCTTCGGGGGAGTATTATACGCGAAAGGGAACCCCCTTTTTTTTCGCCGCATATCCTCTTCCTCTTCGCGGTGACACTGCATATAAAACCCATTGCGGACGTGATTTTATATATATGTATGCGCGGTATAAGGTATATTGTTTGCTGCGGTCAATGCTCGCGGTGTTCAACTATATACGGATTGATTTTTTCTTTTTTCGTATGGTGGATGATTTTTCCATACACCCCCTATTTTGTCTTCTTTGTCACGACTTAGTGGACTCAGAACTAGAACATATGGAGTCACTCAAGATTTCCGATAGAGTTAAGAGAGATGACTATATATAATCTTTGGAAAAATCCACAGCGAGAGCTACAAGTAGAACTGGGGCATTTAATATCTTACACCTGCGTGCAGTCATCCTCGCTCTCTTTCTCTTCCTCATTCTCGAGCATCGGAATCTCCCCGTACCTCAACGGAACAGCTGTCAATCAGCACACACAATAAGAGTAGCGTTTAGCACTTCGATGAAGGAAGTCAAGTACCTCCGAAACGCTACATGTTTTATTGTTGGAGAAAATAAAAATAAAAATAAAGTAATTATGTAAATGTGTATAGAATCGATATTTGAATGAGATAACGGTGAACACGGAATTTTACTTTACGGGAAATGTAAATACATAGAGATTGGTTAGATCAATCAGTCTCACTACTTTCATCGGTCGTCATGCTGATAGAATCGTTACACAATGCAAATGGAATAAATTATTTATACCTATCGTCTCTGAATGTCAAGTCCCATTTCATTCATAAAAAATATTTATTCTTTAAGCTCCATATTTTTAATGTTCAAGTCGCCTCCCCTTCTGAAATTACCAAAGTAGTTCACTCACATTAATTCGCAAGATAACCCTCTTTAGCATCCTCTCTCGCCGATAAAAAGCCTAATAGAGCGCGAAAGAGGCAAAAAAAAAACACGTCAAAGAAAAATAAAGCAAGAGAGTGAGAGAAAAAAGCGAGCTCAGAGAAAGTGGCGAGCGTATAATGTGTCCAAAAGGCACCTGCGTCGAGCTCTATCTCCTTCCCATCGAGTGCGGCGGCAAGTAGTAGCAGCAGCAGCAGCAGCAGAAGCGGGGAGGGCAAAATGATCTTATCGAGGTGTATGTGTGTGTGTGTGCGCGCGCGCGCCTTCGCCCGACGGACCAGTTATATCGTTAATTGCTCTCACTTCCGCTCTTCACTGCGCTCGCGCGAAAGAGAGTGAACTCTATGTGCTCACACGTATACTTCACCGCGATTACCGCACTCGTGCTATCCTTTTGGTACACTATCGCGATTACGTGTTACTTTACTGCGCTTTGGCGACTGACCGTTAACTTTGTACAACGGGGAAAGAGGGATGTGGATTGACATGTCAGCTGGAAGGGTTAGCGTAGTTGTATTTGTAAGTGTGATATCAATTGTTTCATGGAATTGATTCTATTTGTGTAAAATATTTCAAGAATTTATTCGATAATCAAATAAGCATAACTTCGCGTCCGCACCAATTAGAACGCTTACAGGCAATAGATAAGGTGTATAGATATCACTTAAGAGAAAGCCGGTAAATTATCTGAAAAAGTCATCCAAACATAAAAGAAGAAAAGGAACTTCTGTTTACAGAGCATAAAAGTCGTAAAAAAACCGGCGATTTCACGACCAACAAAAAGAAAAAAAACCAGAAGAAGAAGAAGAAGAAGGGGTCGATACGACGGATGACCTAGATCGATAAGGCAATCGAGAAAATAAAGGTCTCAAAGCTTGCAACGACCAAAAAAAAATCTGAATACCCAATCTACTAAGCCAACTTTCCTCACGAAACTACATGCCCCTATCTACTCACCTGTAGTCCCAAAAAGAGAAAAAAAATTCATGGGAATCTTCGATCGATAATTGGGCAAAAAAATGTATAACGTCACATCGCATACTTTACGAGAGTGTTGTGCATTGTGTCCCCGACGAAATAAAAAAAAATCGGGGTACACACGCGCGTCGCTTTTTTTTATATTTACGATTGCTCGAGAAAACGCGACGGATTTTTTTTCTCTCTATCGCTTAATTATGCGTCGCGATGCTTGTCGAAAAATTTCGACGCTAATTAAGCCCGCGCGCGCAGCTGCACTCTTACTCGTGCCGCGTTGACGAGTTTATTACTCCTGGCATGCAGCGAGCATCGCGAAGAGGACTATATTTTTTCGAATTGAACATCGCGCGATCGATGGCTATCTTTTTATATTCATGAATTTCACGCTGCGCCCGAGCATTTAATCGCTCGAGTAGAAATTAAATAGGTGAATTTATGAAAAAAAGAAAATTCACATATATACATATATCGCGAGCAGAGAGAGAGAGAGAGAGGATTTATGTTTTGCACGCGCGGTCAAAGTGATTTTCATCTCGGCGGAGAGGAAACCAGTCCGCATAAATCGCAACGTTAGCTCGCGCGCGCACGGTAGCAACGCTTCTCTCTCTTTCTCTTTTTTCTTCTTCTTCTCTCTTGAGAGCCTTTCGCGAGCTGAGATTTAGTGGGAAAGATTAAGGCGTCACCTATCTCGCAAAACTCCTCTAACGTAAACGTAGCGGAAAGACGAATCTTGATATATATACAAAAGCTCGCATTTATTTTTATATACGTCGCCGAATTTTTTTTCTTTTTCGAAAATTAATCAAAGCCGTGAATTATGTTCGACAAAACGACTTCATTCACGTACACACGCGCGAAACTCGTATGATAATCAGCTCTAAAATAAACATGAATAATCGGCGCGATCTTCCACGAAGAAAAAAAAAGTGAAAGAAAATCTGCGTAAAATGAAAGCGCTCGCGCTCGTAAATTATCGTTTACCGTGCGGCGCTCTATTGCGGCGCGGACACAAAAAAAAAAAAAAAAAAAAAAAAAAAAAAAAAAAAATTCATATCATTTCGTCACGCGAGCTATATATCGCGTTGCGTAAGGATTTTGCATGCTGCTACTGCTGTGCGAATAATCGATGGCCGATTATCGGGGCGTCGACGGGTTATACTAGATCGGCGGGAGGCCGAGAGATTTGTTGAGCACGCGGTGACAAATCAGCCGCGGATAGTCCCTCGCGGCGATTATTGCTGCATGCACACACGCTATTATAATGCGGCACGAGAGAGAGAGAGAGAGAATCGTTGTGTCGCGGCCGATTAGCTTATATACTACTCTAGTATGTGCATGTACTACTCTGTAATGTGTTGTATTGGCGCGTGTACAGTGTGAATTGTTGTGGTGATTGTTGAGTATGGCACTAGTTTAATTTCAAAAGAATTTTTGTACCTGAACTTGGCAGTAAATTTAGTAAATACTGTCATTAAAATTGAAATTAATATTTCGTAAATGAATTTTGTAAATTAATCTATAACAGTTTTACTACAGACACTAACAAGCGGTATCCACCTGTAGGTAATTGACAGAATTATTTTTCATATAAATGAATTGAAATAATGCCTACTTTTTGTAGAAAGTTTTATACGACTTTTGACATGGCTATACGGATTGAAAAATATTACAATATAAAAATTCTTTAGATTGATAAATTCTTTAGATTGGTAAATTTAGACTGTTGGAAGATACAATTTCTTATCACATGTTGTTCACTCGTTGGTGTAATAATTTTTATACCAAAATTAATATGCATTATACAGATTGAACAATTTTACAATTTATCAAATGTTGCAATACTTTTCATTTGAAAATATTTCCTCAATTTTTTACATCATTTCTCTATCGCAAAAAAAAACCTTGTTGACTTATACTATCAGCCCAACCGCTTAAGAGTCAATGCTCACGTCGACAAACAGCATGTACAAGCATTTCAAATTTTCGTGCGATAGTTATATCCACAAAATGTTACGGATCCTTTGCTCAGATAACAAGCATTGTATATCCCTCGTCCAGTCCACGCCACATGTAGTATATATCCTCCCCTCGTCATCATAAACTTTGGTCACCACTCGCAGTCCACGTCGCTCATGTGATACATGTAAAAAACCGAGGAAAAAGAAACAGCAACGATAAGTATCGAAAAAAAGTTGCACGCAGCTAATTAGGATATTTAAATTTCGTTTGGGGTGGCATGTGCCGAAAAAAAAAGTAAAATAAAGAAATGCAGGGCACGTTTAACTGTTGGCTAAACACGTCGCGCGCGCGAGCGCGATGCTCGCCCATAATTAATTAACCGATGCAGATAAGAGAGAGAGAGAGAGAGAGAGAGAGAGAGAGAGAGAGAGAGAGAGGGCAGGCCGCGCGCGCATATCCGCGGGCACGATCGCGGGAAACGAGTTTGTTACCGATTCGGAAGTCTTCATTTTTGCGCTCGTGAGAGAGAGAGAGCTCCTCGAGTTTAGTGTATATAGTTTTTTTCGGCTGCCGCTTAATTTAATCGACAGATAAGTATCTCTCTGAACGCGCTGTGGTCAAAAGCGAGAGAAAAAAAAGTATTCCATATACATATATATATA
>JAWWMK010000008.1:355323-388867 GCA_035047105.1 Galeopsomyia nigrocyanea
TATATATCGTTTAACGTTTCGCCGAATTACTTCATATCGAGATGACAGATAATTTCTCATTTGGAACGAAACGCTCGCGCGCCGAGGTAATTAACGGACGCGAGGATTGATGCTGGTATAATGCCTTCGAGCGATATTTTCGCCACGCATACGTCTAAACATTAATGATAAAGCCGCGGCAAATCTGCGGCATATTTCACGTGTTGCGAGCGCTTCGGTAAAACGCTAATCGCCGCGCATTCGCGTTAATTAACAACGACGACGCGTCTAATAATCGAGAGCAGAAATATTTCCAAGGATAAATTGACCATTAACGGCAATTTATATATAAACTCGACGACGACGATGCTATATATAATAACGGTACAAGCAATTACGCCAATCGTCGTAGGGTATATATACATATACGCGTGGGCGATAAAATTCATTCGCGCCGCGGGATTCGCGGTTCGATATAGCAACTCGGTAGCGCAATGAGAATTGATAAGGTAGGCGACAACTTGTTAAATTAGGTACACGTGCATTACTGGCAGTCGCATACTAAGTGAACTGCCTATTTATTGATTTTAACGGTGAATTCGAATGATGGTATTCGTGAACGTTATAGACGACTAATGTTAATTATTATACTATTGGTGTAGTTATATATACGAGTTTTTGATGATTGTGATGTATGAGTACGGTTGTTTGGCTTTTCAAAAGGATATCTCGATTTATTAGGTCAGACGTGTGTAAAACTAATGATCGCGCGTTATCGACTATTGCGCAAAGCATTTGAAATTGTAGCAGTGCCGCTCATTATTCGCTCTATACTATTTGTGAGTGTGTACATTTTCCTTTCTCTTTTTCGAGGCCCATTAAATTAACGACCTCGATAGGAATTATCTACACGTACGTATCGACGTCTTGAAAAAAAAAATTAATTGAACTTTATTATTGGGGACGAAAGGCAATTTCCAAAATCATTATCCAATGATATTTCGTGCTATCAGTCGAAACTTGGCGTGCGTAATTCAAATCGCTCGTTAAGCCTAAGTGTGTAGATATTTATCTGCTGTATACAGTAAAATATTAAAATTTATAAATAATAAGATTCTTTAACGAATTCTTCACGATCTATGTACTTATATAAACTCCATTATTCTTTTATGCAAATGCTAGTTCTCACAAGCAATTACGCCAATTTCATGGCATCGGCGGGTTGTTATAACCAACATAGTTATTTATTTTTTTAGCATTGTAAAACTATTTATCATACTCACATAAATGTTACTTTTAAACTGTTCTCTATTCGCATTCGTAAGTAGTGAATTAATTGTGCAGCGTCCATCTTTCGGAAAATTAACGAAATCAAAAAGCTGCATGACATTTGTCAGAGAATCAATATCGTCGAATTATCAAATACTTATTATTCATTTCTGAATCGACAGACAAAGCTTTATAGCTTTTTACAAAATGCCGTTTTATCATCTGTCAGTTTGACATGTAGGCAATTCAATTTAAAAATAAAATTAGAAAAAGAATCGTAAACCAGATAAACCCTCGGAGCAATCGGCGCAGAAGAGTAAGCTCGAATACAAACGGTGAAATATGGTATATACATATATCGAGCCGGATCCTCGAGGGCGTTGGCAGATCGATGTGAAATTGAATGGCAGCGGCGGACGGCTTATGCTTTTGCGCGCGGAGGTCAGCGAACGAGCGGAAGATGAAGATCCGAGAATCAAAGCTATGCTCTCTGCTATATAGCAGGCAACGCATTTATATATATGCTGGAGAAGATGGATGGAGAGTGATTTGGAGGCCCCCGAAGGACTATTAATTATGACAAAGGTACAAGCGAACCGCCGCCGCCGCCGACGCCGCCGCGCGCGGACAATTAGTTACTTTGACCAAATTATCGCCGCGCGGCGAACAATGGGCTTCGAGCAAAGCTACGTTTATACGTCTATTATGAGGCTCGAGCGATGAAGAGTATATAACACGTATATATATACTTCGTTATATGGTACATCAAAGTGTGACCGGATCGCCGATTGTGCGCCGATGATGAGGATTGCGAGGTAGATAATCGTTCGATAACTTTTTTTTTTCTTTTTCAAGACGAACGAAAGAGGTAGAAGGAGAATCATTACTCTTTTCTATCTTTCTTTTGTAGATGTGCTATATGGGCAAACAAATATGATGTGTTCTATTCAGCTGAGATTCGTCAATACCTCAGCAAACTAAATAAAGTTTTTATTCTTTCCCTTCATATTATTCCATTCGATTAATTTAGAAACGGTTGTGATGTTTTTACGAGAATAAAAAATGAGATGAAGTATAAAAGTATAATTGGAATGGTTCATAAAATTGTGAAACTATTAATATTTGTCGCTCGGGAACGAAGAACCGGAATCTCGATTCGTCGTTGTAGATCATGTTATAGAATTTATGAATATTAAAAGCCCTCGCGTTTACACAATACACGGTCTACCTGCTATATTGGAAAACATTTTGAAGGATCTCATCAATATCGCTATCGATCATTTCCCATGTCGCCTATATACGCCGAGGCAGAACCGTCAATTAAAAATATTTTTTTCCCCCATTTAAATATCGATCTCACGGGTGGTGGCACACCTCACCTCGCCTAATGATGCGTTATAGCCATAAACAAATATTATAATATATCGGAAGCTGCTATGCGACGTTATAAAATTCGAATGAACGTAAAAAAATCGTGATTTAATCGTTATATGCTGCGTGTATAGAGGCTCGCGCGCGATGTAAGTAATTGTTCGGTATATTATAAGCGCTGCTCTTCGCGCGCGTCATGTTTCGGAGATGATTATCGACAAGCTTAACGCAGCACATTTAATTACCGACGCATCACACACACACACACACACACTCTGCGAGCCGGTAGCGCTTGAGAGCTGCGCGCGGAGATTAAAGACATGCCGCCGCTGCTGCTGAGCGCGCGAAGATGCGCGCCCCGACTTTCAGCACCTTCTTCGCGATGCGAGAAGGGAAAAAAATAATGCACGCCAATTTATGTATTGGGTAGTACTTTTTGTTTTTGCAGGTGGAGGTTGATTTTAATTTATTTAGCATGATATTGTGTGTGAATTTATGTGTTGGTTTACGAAGAAAGGGTGTTACGATTGATTTTTGTTCAATACGGAATTAACTATAGTAATTCAATTGAAATGAATGTAAATTATATTAAACTTTTAATAAATAATCAAATATATCCCTTTTATATTTATAGTATTTCCACAATTAAGTTGTTCACGATAACATCAACCAGTCTCCACCTAGCAGCAAAATTGTACACCAAATGACATCAATAACTTTATATGTAAAACTCCAAACCTTTTCTCAAAATTCGAAAATCCAATATTTAGTATCCACTCACTACAATATACTTTCACAATAAAAAAAATTAATAAACTTGAAGAAACTCAGCACTTCCCGTCGAACTCGTTTCCTCAGCAAGACCCATTTGTAACCTGGCGGGCGGCTGTAGAGCAGCAGTGAAGTGGCCCCAGGGACACGTGCGTAATTTCGTGCGTCAGCGCCGAATATTAATTCGAATTCCGGTGCTAAAGGCAGGCAGGCAGGTAAATGAATTATCAGCTCGCTTATGCGTTGGCTGCTGCGCGCGACTTGCGGTAGCCGCGCCCGATTGTACGGACGATGACACTCGTCCCCTGCTGAGACAACGATACATATACAGTGTGTCTGCGGAATGCAGGTGGATATTAAGTGACGACGATTTTCTCTTTCTTTCTGTCTCGCGTAGTGGGATGATGAGTTTTTAAATTGGCAAGTTTTAGCTACCGACGCGATTTTAGTTTTTCATATGGTTTATCAGGCAGATACGTTTACATCTTATACACACTAAAATTGCCGCAAGAGCAATCATGATTTTCTGTTTTCTTTTCCGATAAATACGGTAAAATATAATTTAGAGCCAATAAAACTGGCCGCAGGAATCGAAGTCGCACAACGCCACCAAGCGGTGTCCACTTTAAAACTTCAGAAGATGACAATAATTAAATACAACAAAAATTCACCTCAGCTCGTTTGCTCAATCAAATGTGAAACTTTCAGATAATTCCAAAAGTGTCAAAGTAAGCTAATTGTCATATTACATTCAAAAAAATCTCCAAGTACCGCAAGGATGTATATCACTCATAAGAAAAATGAGCAACGATAATATCGCTATTAAAACTCAAATGTTGTATAGCTATATGGCATATAGTAGCCAACTTCATGTCGAAATCAATATCAAGATAGCGCATAAATGAGCGCAAAGCCCCGCAGTCTTTCTCTCTCTTTCGCACTCGCGCGCATAGCTGATTTATATGGTCGATTTGTTCGTACAACGCGGCGTTGTCCTTTCTGTTAAGCCGTTAAAGTGCGAGATCACTCTCTGCCGCGCGCGGCGCTTTCCGCTCTAAAAAGTCAAACACCGCATATGATATATACAATGATCGTCGTATATGCACTTGCAACACCTTTACAAACGTTTCATTAAGCTCGCGCGCATTGCGCGCCAATGAATTTTTGAAGAGAAAAATGAACGGCTCGTTGAATAAACAAGCGCGTGACTCGATAAATCTGTGGAATCTGGTGGATATGTCGAATGTCTTATATATGGGGCATTACGCTTTCGATCGGTTAAGCATCGTGATTTTCCCCGTTCATTGGAAGGAAAAAAAAATTGATCGAATCATTTAGAGCGATAATTGTGCACTAATAAATCATAGAATCCGATACACCCATAAATATATTTTCAGACAGTTCTCGAGGAAAGTTTAGTTATAGTTCGCACAACCTTTTCGCATTCATCTTCGCGTTATATAGGTCAAACCGAAGTAAAGCAAAAAAAAAAAAGTATAGCTGTTTATTCGAAAAGCCAATCGGAAAATCACGTTTAAATATGCATTATCGCACACAAATCATATCGTGAAAGAGAAATGCGCGTGAATCGATCTCGAGCGGATCGTTGAAAGAGAGAGATAATTAAGGCGCTACATGGTTGTATCGACCGTGACACTTATTGATGATGCGAGAGAGTGAGAGAAAAGGAGAGCCACCGCCGTTAGCCGCGAGGGAAGCTAATTTGACTTTGAATGTTAATTTTATTTATAAAAGTGTGAGACAAAAAAAAAACTTAACGCGCGACAATCGATTTCGTTTTATAATTATACACACACCTTTTTTTTTTGACATAAAATTTCCAATTATCACTTGCGCAAGTTGGGAGAATGCTCGCGCGAGTAGCCAAGCGTATAAATGCACTCGAAAATTTCGCGACGCTTCATTAAGCCTCGAGCTCGCTGTCCTCCTTGACAACTTTGACAAATTATTCCTCTCTCTCTTTCTCTCTCGATCGTCCTTCTCTCTTAAAGTTACTTGCTTGCTTGCGCGCTTACGCCTCGCTGAACTCATAATACATCTCTGCGGTTTTTCCAGGCTAAAGCACTCGCTTGCACTTCTTGTTTCACGACGGCGACGACGACGACGACGACGACAACGTCTTAGAAGGGATTCGTATAAACGGACAGGTTTGTGCTGCGGTCGAAATGCTTGGCTCGTGAGCATTCGCTCTCGGGCTCGATCCGATCGCACAGGTATCGCGTTTCTTTATATATGTACGATGATTTTTCAAGCGTATGTATATTCTATGATCGGTCGTTACGTAAACGGATTATTAATACAACTAAACGAAGCGTTTTTCATGCACTCGAACTTAAAAATCCGAGTGAATGTAACATTGAACGATGTAAAAAAAATGCTAAGCTATTCTGTACTTATGTTGATTCAACTCTCGGCGTATATAGGTATATAAACTCGAGAGCTGAGCGCGCAGTTTTGCGCGCGGGCGCGATCTCGAAATATAGGGCGAGAGAGAGAAGCGCATAATGGACTGGCTTGGTTTGTGCATTATTATGTGCGCGGCGGTGCTCTTTTATGATGCAAAAGCAAGCGACTTTATTACGACAATGCGGCGGCGGGTGGAGAGAAAGAAAGAAGAGAGAGAGAGAAACTATGGTATTATGTAGTTCTTCGCGGCTCGTGAAGAGCGCACGAGCTTGTTATGCAGGGTGGAAGTCTAATTGCGCGGACACACCTTCTCGCCTAAGTAGTCTACGTCTGTCCCTCGTGTATCGCGTACACGTATACACCGCATATGCATTTGTCATTAAGAAACGGAAACCCAAGGTATTATAAGCTGGTTAGCGCAGTGTTTTCAACCCGTACACAGAATGCATAATCCTCTCTCTCTCGCTTTCTCGCGCGAGTGTTGTTCTATGTTAAAGTTGCGGCTGACTTCGACTCTCTGTGGTAGTCGCGGCTTTATTGGTCGGTACTTTGTAAACCTCTTTACGAATGTAAATGATCGCTGCGCTTATTTTTTTAAACGACTACATCCTTGCCCTTTGTTTTTCGTTCTTTCTTTTTTTTAACAAGTATTTCGAGGCTTGGCTGAATGCAAAGTTTTGCGTCACGACTGAAATAAGTTTCGGCGATTTTACATTTTAACATTACGTATTTTTACGCTGTTGCGAAGATTTTGAAATATTGATGTTTTGTAAACATATGTAAAGAAAATTATTTTATTAGTTTACATTCATAGAAAATTTTTGTAGTTCGGGTATGGATCGGATTAAATAATTTCATTTATGCAGATGAGCATACTAATTTATTTCTTCATTATAAAAAGTATAGATTGTGTAAATAAGTAGAAAATCTGAGTGAACCACGAGTATAGTGTACTAATTAAATGGTTATTAACTCACCGCTAGATGGACATCGACCGAATTTTATATTGTCTCGATTTCTCTGCAAAATATTATATAAATGTGCAGACTTTTTGAAAATTTTGTAATTTTAACATATAATTTAATCAAATTTTTAAAGTGCTCCCAAGTTGGTGCTCAAGCAAAAGCCCAAAAGAATAAGAAAAAAATATAGACAAATATAAAGAACGTAAAACTCATAGTAGCAACCGCAAGCATCCTGAGAAATGTATACACCTGTAAGCTCGACGATCGTTATCCGCATCGCAAATAATCGGATTAAAAAGTCGAAGTATCAATGACCCCCGTGGGCGAATCCCTTTCCAAACGAAAACAAACCTTTTCTCGGTAAAAGCTTGCTCGGTACTTTCTCCTGTCCGCGCGGCGCGCAAAAGGATGATATATAGACAATGGGAAAAAGTCAACGAGTCGAGAGAGACAGCCGCCGCATCGGGGGAATACGCACGAAAAAGATGACCGAGTGCAGGTTTTGGTTACGACGAGGGAAAAGCGAACGGCCGAATCCAATTAACTTTAACCCCTCTAATACCCTCGGCGCCACGCCCATTCGCCCCTTTGTTTCCCGGCTCATTTGTCTCGCGCCAGCACGGCCCACCATACTCTCTTCTTCTTCTTCATCGTCGTCTTCGCCTTCTTCTTCTTCTTCTTCTTTTCGTTGTAGAGCCGTAAGGCGATAAATTAAACGCCAGCGTAAAGCCCTCGTAAAGACATCATTCGACGGTACACCGCATATTATTGCCGTATCCGATGTGTTGTAGAGTGTCCCCGCGGATCTATTCGAATATTTCAATCCTTTTACGAGCGTTTCGCCTTGTTTACATGACACTGGAACTTTGAACTCGTCGCGCGCGGTCGGAGATCATCGTAAACGTTGGCTCCTCGTGTTGGTACTTTCGAAACTCTCTATAGAGAAAATAATCGCATCGTGGAATATATTTTTGAATTCTCGTTTGTCAAACAAAAAATTAATTTTCTATTCATCGCTCGCCACGCTGAGTCCGCAACTACATAAATCACGATAAAGCAATAAATCTGCTTTCATATCCGAGCGTAAATCGCAGATGATGAAATTGATCTCGTTGAAAACGCGAAACAAGTTTATAAGCGCACGCCAATCGAACAGTAATAACAATAAAAAAAAATAGAAGCACATCACCTTCGCACAATTACAAGCTTTATTCCAACGATAACAACGAACGAGCGAATTCCACATATAAACGCAGCAATCGTAACAACACAACACACAGAATAATAACAGAGTCTCCTCGTAAAGAAATAAATCGAACGATCATCATCGTTGGAATGCCCGGCGGCGCATATAACCACCTCCGCTCTCCGAGCGATGCAGTTTGAAAACCGATTCAGCAACAACCCTATCTCGCTCGCACAGTACCATAAGAGCGTCACGGAAGCGAGCTATAATCAAGCTATAGAGCTGTGCACGCGTGTTATATTACTGTGATTTTCGAAGTCTTTTTTTTTTCTTTTATATCTCGTGGTCAAATGAAATTAAATGCTCGAAATATATACGTGTGCTGTATGTGTCACTGCTATATAGTCTCTCGTGCAGGACGTGTAATAAGATTAATAAAGCGTATATAGGAGAAACGTCGTCCCGAAAGTCCATGATGAGGGTTGTTGTCTTGCTTGCTTGAGAGAGAGTAAGTGCCCCCTCATTATTGTGCGGTTAAGAGGTCACGTGCGCACGGGCTTTATATGCTCCCCGAGCTCTCGCGCGCTTGCTCGCACATTTCGAATCGAGCTTAGAAGCCTAATTGCGGGGGATCGGATTATTGTCATTAGAGCGAAGCTTGAGTGCCGAGAAAGGGAGAGATGGATCGGTAAGTAGAGCGATTCGTGTCGTTTAATTTTCAGTTGCTGCATTGTGTGTATAGCGTATAAAGCTTTTCATACCGTTGATGATTCGTAACTGCATATTCTGTCTGGAATAAGGAAATAAACGATTTTTTTTTTCAAACAAAAATTTTCGATGCAAATAACCTGCTTGTAAAGCTTTATGTAGCGGAAAAAATTACAGAGTATGAGGTTTCGATCAAATTTCAAACTGGAGCTGGCTTCTACTTCGACCTCGACTATGCAATTCTGAGAAAAAAAACATCGAAAAATTGTTGGTTTCAATTTTTCTTGTAAAACAATATTATCGAAGTATCCAACACGAAACGCGCAACACGTCGTAATCACGAAAAACATTCAATTTTACGTAATTTCGCATATCATTCGCACGCGTAATATTTTTCGATCAATTTAGAAAGTAAACGAAATTCGCGCGTGTTAAAATAATACTCGCGTCTTTTTGAAAGCGTCATAACGGTTTGTGCGCGCGCTTATCGAATAAAAAAAAAAATTCGCGAGTTCCTATAAATCACGTATCAATGCGCTCTCGCGCGCGAGAGAGTCTCTCTCTCGCTGCTGCAGAAGTCATTAACTTTCTCTGCATCGTTAATGTCGTAAAAGCCGTAAATCAAAATCGCAATTATCATATTCTCGATTTCATCCCGCAGTACACAACATTTGCAAAAAAAAAAACAAAAAATTAATAAATATATAATACGCGCGACAAACTCGAATTGGAATGAATCCGAAGGCAATAAATATTTATGATTTTCCACGATCGAGTTGAACATCGAAAAATCTGGAATGTTGTGCTGCATGTATAACGCGCATGTAAAACGACCACAGCTGTCCACGAGTTTCCTCTCTGTCATTCGGAAAATCCTTCGGACAGCTGCGCATCACGACGATAATTATCGCACACCTTTCGCCTTTTTCGAGTCCGGAGAGAGAGAAAGAGAGAGAGGCTTGTAATTTACACACGATCCGCCTAATTAGGCGGGGACATCTGTGACAGCGCGATGGCGAACGTTCGATCATTCGACCGGCCACGAGCTGCTGCTTCTGTTGCTGCTATGGATTAGCTCGATTTGGCCGTTGGCTATATGCAGTATACATGCACGTGTAATTGTGAAAAGGGGTGTTTCTGAAAAATGACTTTCAAATTTCTGGCATAATTTATGTCGACGGTTGAAATGTATCTTTTGATACGAAATTTAATATGGATATACAAAGAATAAACATTTGTCAATGCACATCGATATGGAATAAGTACTTATTTTATGGCGATATGAGTACGAAATCTTTTATTAAAAGCGCTATTCGATTGCTATGATCATCGAACATATCGAGAGACCTGTTTGGAACTCTCTATGGTCTCGGAGAACGCGGTGCACGAGATCGGCGTATTCGTCGAAACGGTACTGGCGAAATAATAAAGGCCTTTGGCTGTGAGAACCAGCGGATAAATAAATAGTTTCTTTTTCTCTCTCTCTCTCTCTCTCTCTCTCTCTCTCTCTCTCTCTCTCTCTCTCTCTCTCTCTCTTTCTCTCTATTTCACGATGGCACGTCCCTCTGTAATTCTCCTCGCTAATATCTCCTTCTCGGGCGATGTGTATTGCAGTTACACCGTAATTCCGTCTATCTATTACCAGAATGGAGGAGGCGAGTATCGAGGATTTCGCGAACCCGGTAGAGAAGCGAAGAGCGACGATCATGGGAATTAATTTTTGTGCAGTATTTCGAACTGCATTCTCGAGAATGACCAGCTTCGAAGTGGCTCCGATTGGCGATCATCAAGCGAACAAAAGAGAGAGAGAGAGAGAGAGAGAGAGAGAGAGAGAGAGAGAGAGAGAGAGAGAGAAAGAAACGTGTAGTTTCAAACTTTTTTTTAAGCGAAGGCGAGTTATGAAATCATGACGATTGGACTTCGTATTAAATCGAATCAAAGTAAAGCGGATCGGTAATGGGTGTAATTTCGTGAAATCGTAAATTACGATTTCTTTTAGAGGGATATTGTTCTCTATCTGTTTTTTGCGGCTCAAGTAGCGTTTAAAATTTCATTCAATTCTTATGTTCGCAGCAGAAAGAAACGACGAAATACTCGAGCAAGGATAAAATTGTTAAAATGTACTTTTAAAACATTTCTTATTTATAAAATTGTATTGTAGTAAATGTTAAAAGTTCTAAAAAAAAGAATTCCCGAATAATCCATTTCATTTCTATTGGTATACTCCCGCAAAACAATGTTGGATTGTACATCAAACAGTAAATACCCGCATATTCAAATACAACCCCGATGCCAAGGCCGACAAACGAAATATAAAGCAAACACAAATAAAGTAATCACAGGCTTATGATGACTTTATTGACCCAATAAACATCTCCGATATATAATCCAACGAATAAGTCAACGGTCCCTCATAAATCCATGTATATATACCGCCCAGCGATTCTTTGGCCATACCTCTATATTTGTATGCATAACTAAATAGGCATGCAAAGCGCGCGCAAAGGGAAAAACTGCATCCGGTTAATCCTGTGTGACAAATTGGCGACAAAAGCCACGGCAGTGGCTAACCGCATCGCTCATTTGCTTCTCTCGTCTTATTTTGGTCAACACGAAGGTTTCGGCAGAGTGAGAGGGGGGACACCAACGATGATGATTTAGCTCCATTAGGAGGGGGCCTACTAGCGTTTAACTAGTCCCAAAGGGACATCACAAAATGAAAAACGCTTTTCCGCTGGTCATCGCAGTCTCTCTCTCACTGTGCGAAACTTTTGGCGCTACAACAACCCCTTGTATAATTTATGGCTATAACTTTCACTTTTCGCGACGCAGTCATTTTTCACGAGGAAAACGCTTACGCAAAGTGATTTTGCAGTTGACTCTGCGCACAGCAGTCGGCGTTGCGGTGCGTAATAATTGATTTCGACCTCGTTAAACAACGCGCCAACTATATACTACAACTTGTCTATATGTATGCAATGCAGAAATTCCCATAATGCCCGTGTGTGCTATATATATCCTGCGCGCGCAATTTTTTCCGTCATTAATTTTTATCAGTCGTTCCATTTATTTTTACGAGCATTAATTTTCCGGCAGGCGCAGGTGTTTGTATAAATAGCCTCACGCGGTGGTGTCGGCAGCGGCCGCGTTCGAGTTCTGCCTGCGCCTCTTTCTCGACTCTCTCGGTTGAGGATACAACACATACACGCAGACACATACACGTCTATTATGCGCTTGGCGGATGGGAATCGCGCGCTTCTTAGTGGCTTTCTCTTATTTGGAATTTTCCGAGTAGCTTTGATTTTTATCGCTTATGGAACGCTGCCATATCTTATATAAAAACTTCACGCCTTGCTTATTTATGTAGATTTCCGATCCTGAAAATGATTCAACGTCTGAACGAATTAAAAATAAATAAATTAAGACATAAAGTCGGAAAATGGTGGTTTCGACATAACAAAAAATAAAAGTATCGCAATATATCAATAATAACTACCCATTTTTCGTATCAACACATTGAAAACGAAATAATGTATCAGAGATATTCTTCAGAAATTTGTTTCAATGTTTCACCCGACACCTATATACAGTATACATAATAACACACAGTACGATATTTCGCGCTGAGAAAATATTTCGCTCCATACACCCGCTGCACGCGCGCAAAACCCGCACGTCACGCACGTAATAATAATTCCGGATTTACAACATAATATACGACATATCTCGCGCGAATCTGAACGCTGCGGCACAGGCATATGCGGCGGCGGCCGTAGGGAAGAAAAAAATTAAAAAATAATAAAGTAAATTACACGAATGAAAAGATCGCGGCCGTGCAAGCGAGAGAAGATCGTCGGCTGAGATTTCCAAATGCAACAATATGTTGTCGTTTTTCGCAGCAGCATGCAGACAGTAAAGTTTTCTTCATTCGAGCCCTTGAACGACAGCGATAATGAGTTCCGCAATCATCACACTACGATATATATATAATAATGTGTGGCTCGCTCGGAAAAAAAAAAGAAGATCGAGATTCATCGAGTCTGTTAACATTGTTATAGTTTAGGGGGGGAGGGGGCGCCTCTTCGAGTCATTTAGTGCAATTAGCGCTACTCACGCGCTTTTTCTAGACTTACATAATATTTGCAATTCCATTTGGCACGAACTCTCGAGCGAGCGAGCGAGGATATCTTTATTAATGCTTTTTTACGGCGTACTTTTCAACGCGCGGAAGAGCCCGATAAGACATGGAATTTATGCGCGCCACCGATAAGGACTTACTACGAATCTCTTCAGCCCTCCCTCGATTATGAGATGCTAAGTAGTTCATTTAAAAATTACATTGTCTTGTCGCGCTTCAACTCGAGGTGGCGGATGATTTAAAATCTATTATGTTTGAGGCGAGTTCCACGCTCTGTAATATAGAAGCCGGAAATGATTCGCCCTCTGCAAGGTCGCGCTGGAAAAATTGTACCGTTCACATTAGTTTTTCATCGCTATAAATTATTTATGAAATCTCTCGTATAGGTTTATTTTTAGCTTTTCTCATGGCTCGCTCGCGGAAAGAGTTATTAGTATGTGTTCACATTTAATTCATCATGCTCATAAGCTGCACACGAAAGAAAGTATACATATATTCTTATTCTTCCTTGTATGTACGAAGAAGTTATTCGAGTGCAATTTTATAATTTATAAATGTATCAATTACATTAAATCCTCGTTTTTTAATATCTTCACGATTATATTTTTAATAATGTTTTCGAAAGACATGTAAGCAATTAAGCAGCTTCACGTTAATCGAGATTAATTTAATTGTAAGAAAATCTTTCTCCACCTGATTTTCGAAAATAATTCGAACAGTCGCTTACGATATCTAAAAGCTTTATGGATTTATCAATCGCTCGCACGGACCAATTCAAGCTACACCTCAAAATCCTTGCTGATCTCGGGGGCTATATAAAAGAATGGAAGCCTCTTAGCGAGTGCCTCGGGATCATCCTAGTGGAAGGAACTCCAACGGACCTCCCACGTTGGTAACCCGATAGCAAACATATATAGGACGTCGTCGGCCGGCGGTGACGGTGGCGCGCGGGTGACGATCCCGATCGCTAATTGAGCGTACACGCACACGCAGCTTCGGCCAACGAATGATCTTTAAAACGTGTATCCGACTAATTTAATAAGCGGACCCATAAGCTTTTTCGTATATATGCACGATGGAAACGGAACTTCGGATGAGAGAACGTTTGGTTGTTGCGCGTTATCTCTGGCTGGGTTTTTGACGAGTTGCCTTTCTGACGAGTGATTAATGGAGTTAATGTGCGGCTAGAGAACTTTGGCTGCGTTGCGTGCGTTGTTTCTTCGAGGAATGTCCACCGGTTTTTGCTCCGTTGGATTTTGTTTGTTTTGAGCTGTATGTAGTATAGGTTTGATATATATTATAATGAATTCCATAAATGAAAAAAATCTGTTGAATAAACGCGTTAATATATGAATATAATTGTTTTTTTTTATTCATTCCATCCGGTTATTCAAATTTATTTACAAGAGCAATATCGGTTAAAAGTAATACCGTGTGAACAGGAAATCGCGAGATACGCGGCAAGAAACAACAAAAAATGACTTTCAATATACAAATATATATCCTCTCGCGGTTACGCGGCAGAAGAAAATCAAACAGAGAGAAGCGTTAAAATATTCAAACAGCATTACAATCGACCTTCGAATCGAGCGCGCTCGCTGCGATTGTTTGAGGTGTGTCTGTGTGTGTATGTACGCGGGGGATCGAGCGAGCACGAGCATTTGCAAAAGCCGCACTACTGCACGGTAGCGAGGCGCGGATGGCCCCTTGCGCGAGTTTGCAATCAAGGCGAATTACCCGACTGATTGGATCGTTTATATCCACCTTTCCACGCGCGAGCGGCATATATATCCTTTATGTTATACTATATAGATATGAAATAAATGCAAGGGAACGAATTCTCGCGCCTTCCAATCTGAATATGGTTATACACAGTATATACGCGGAGAGTGCATGGCAGGTATAAGCGGCCAAATAAGGTTGAATGCGCGCGCGTATACACTCTCTCTCTCTCTCTCTCTCTCTCTTGTGCTGCGGTTATGGCAAACCAACCTGGAATTACCGATATGATTGCTACTGAATATTTCTTATGCCGACAAAGCTACGCGCCGGCAGAGTATGGTAGCTTGACTTTTTGTTATTTGCTCTCTTCTCTCTCTCTCCCGCGCGCGCGATATGTATCGTTCTACATTGATGATCGCGGAATTGGATTCCGCTAAAACAATCAATGGTTCTGCGTCTTCGCTCTTGTTGGTTTATTATGCGTACGTACATGATGCGGTTGGGGATCGCTTGAAACAGTGGGAAAATGTTTGTGAATGATGATGCGAACATAAATTTATGGAGCTGATGCATTATCACTTGTATACGCTTCTCTTGCAGTATACTTAAAGAAAAAAAAATACTTTGAGACAAAAAAAGGGTTGATCTTGTAGTGAAAGTTAATTTTTATTTTAAAATGACGCCTAATAAGAATTTTTATATGAATATTAAATATCATCATTCGATTTTGAACTTGTAAAGAAGCATCTTTTTTTTTTTTTTTTGAAAACATACAGGTGGTAATAAAGCAACACATATATAGCGTGTAGCCAACAAACTGCAGTCGCGGTAGATCATCCATTGTATATATATACTTTATACGTGCGATCTTGAAACCTCGATTTCACACGTGCAACAACGCGCGCGCGCGCGCGATGAGATCGTAAGTATGCATACGGATCGATGGATCGTATTACACGAACGCGTCCCTTCGACTTCGTTCGAGCAGATTTCGCGCATCGCCGCGTCCGAATTCGAGCGCAAACTCATAACAGCCGAGAGAGGTTTTTATTCGTGTTATAAGTCGATGACACTTCTTGCCTGCCAGCACGAATACTCGATTTCTTAAAAAAAAAAAAAAGGATTAAAAGTTCTTTCGAGCAAATTGCAAGATTTACCATTCGTGTTAATCTTCCCGCATATCAACCCGACCAATTTAAATTAATCATGGTGAATTACGTCTTCATGAGGAAAAACACGTTTTTTTATATACTGCGTGTTACATGCTAAATGCCAACTCAACAGTTGATCACTGCGGTGTGAAATTCTAAGAAGAGAAAATCATTGGGGTAAAAAAAGAGGGGAAGAGTTGGATACAAATAGCGTTAGCGTGCGCTAGAGCTTTAGTGGAAGTCGTCGTCGAAAGCTCTGGTTAGGCGCGTTAACGTATTTCATTTATTCCAGCTCGACTGCAGTACTTTTCCCTTGATCACGGAAGCCTTACGAGTTTTTCCACAAACGCCTGATATATAATATATACCAAGACCGGCCACACGTGTACATACTACGTACACGTTGATGCACCCGTTCAACTTGCAAATCCATGCATCGATTAACCAAGCCTCGCTCGGGTATTTTGTCGACTTCATTTCTTCTTTTTTTTTTTGTCATTTGTCGATGAATTTCGTGTTTACTTTGTTCGATGAAGATTTTATACGCAGTATTCATTATTGTGTCTGAAATATAAATAGAAGTGTCGTGGAAGATATTTTGTAATTATTTTTGTATATAAAATAGTTTCTAGTAATGACCACTACGTGGTGTAATTTCAGTTTGGAAACAATGAAAAAAAGACATAGGGAGAATGTAAAAGCTGTTCGAAGTGTGTAAGACGATTAACATTGAATTATGAACTCGCAATTTTTTTTTTGGTCACCTTTTTCCAAATTCGATCAATTTTTTTATAGTAATTAAAATAGAAATATAAAATTACAACATTAATTAGCAATATTCCAAAAAAGAAACACTTTTCAAAAGCTCATATAATCTACTCCAAGCTTTTCCCAAGTCTACCAAAAATTGCGAAAAAAATCAAGAATGCGAAACGATCAATAAGAGCATCGCAAATGGAATTTTCATCCGTGGCAGGCATCATCATCAGCGAAAATAAAAGCCATCAATCCAAACATTACACGCTCGAATGGGAGAGGTGGAGAAAATGAAGAGAGAGAGAGAAAAAAAAAGAAACGGCGACTAAATTGTAAAAGCAAATGGCAAAAATCTCGAAAAATCGCGCATCGGGCAGCTTAAGCCCCCTAATGACTCTACAAGTGAGCCGCCGCCAAAGAAAGAGTTGCCTGTCGGCATCGTCTCTCATTGGGGCTTCCGCAGTGCAAACGCGCAGAGAGAACTACTATCTACCCCATGCTGCTCATCGCTCGCACTTCTCTCTCTCTCTCTCTCTCTCTCTCTCTCTCTCTCTCTCTCTCGGCATTTACGCATCTTTTTCTGTCTCTCTCTGACTTGGCTGGTTTTTTTGTTGTCGGAATTAAAGGCAAATCGTGCAAAGCCGAGAGAGTTCCGAGAAACCGAATGTGTAGCATCAGCAGCAGCAGCAGTTTGTAATTCACACGTCGACGTGACTTGTGTAGCCAAAAATCTTCGAATCAAAAGTCGATCATATCGCATGTTTCCGAGCGTGAGATGTGCGTTGTGCAGGCCACACCCGAGTACAGGTGCGCATGCGCGGCGAAAAAGAGCGAGGAACGAGAAAGAGAGAAAGATGATAAAATTTTGTAATTGGCACTGATTGCCGGGGGCATTCAGCCGCGGTGCATAATGACAAACGCCCGATCATCGCTCCATTCTCAATCGAGTTGCGCGCCTCTCATGCGCCGCTATACTCGCGCGAGCTTTTATTGCCGCCACCGCCGCTGCGCATGCTAATGAACGTGCGTATTGAATGTTTTTCGCTGTGCACGCTGCCGCGCTCGCTGCTCTTTTGTGCGACGATGCGCTCGATGCGTATGCGGTTTTGTCGGGCACACGGAATTATATTCCGGCACGATTTAATTGAATGAGTCGTTATTAATACATGCCTGCGCCGCGCGATGCGCTCGTTTTATTTTTCAATTTCATCTGCCGGACAATCGGAGCTTCTTTCGTTGCTCAATGTTTTTCATACGAAAATTTCATAAATACTGGAACTGAAAATAATATGTGATGAAGTTTTTGGCGAGTTGTTCAATATATAGTTTCACGAGGGTCCTCTATGTGGCGTTACGTTGTAGAAGTTTAAGTAGAACTGATTCAGCTGTAAAATAAAAAGCCTCAGTTGATTATTGAAATTAATTGAATATATATTTTGCTGTTTATAGTTTTGTTAGTTGTTTCTTTTTGTTTAGTATATGACAATTCTGGCTGAGTTTTGATATAGCGACTTCTGAAATTGAAATAAACTAACGAAAGATTAAAAATATTGTGTTATCACATACAAACATTGTGTATACAATACAAAAATGACTACAATATGTACAAAGCAAACCTAAAAGTCCTTCAGATTTCCATTGGCCTCAAAAGCCAATATAAAACAACGCAAACAATAAGAAACACATAACTATAACTAAAGCAGGGGCAGGAGCTCGCGCGCGTCGCTTAATGAAGGTAATTAAGTTTTTCTGCGGGACCCACCTTCCGAACGGTGATTTATGCGGGCAGGTAGCAGAGAGAAAGAGAGCGAAAATAGTGAGAGAAAGAGGAGCGACAGCGAATGAAAAATTATGCGCTTTTTGCGCGCGCGCGCGCTGCAGCTTCAGGATATATACGAGAAATTTCGATACGCCCGCAGGTTGGGCACTATATATGCCGCTTCTGAGATCCATCATCTTCTCGCCCCGTAGAGAATGATTAATCTGCCCGCGCGTGCACATATATACATATATACATATATATACGTGCGAGGGATGAAAGTCTCTCTCTCTCTCTCGCATAATTTCGGGCTTTTTATCGGCTTGCTTCGCGCGCGCGAGGCACGCATACGTATATACGGTAGGAGAGATAGCCAATTAAGTAGCTGGGCGACCTGTTAGCCAACCGAGTTTTGCCCGTAATTATCACGCGCGCGCGCGAAAGTCCAACGCCTCTCTCTCTCTCTATACGTGTATATGTATACCTACACGTGACTCAAAGAGATGGAGTATGCTGTAATGATCGCTCAAGTCATTAATTTTATTGATACTGCTGCTGTTGCTGCTTTTGCTGCAATTCGCTTTCTTTGTGATGCTTTTCGATCGAGTCGCGCACGGCCAAGCTATATTACTTATGGATTTCAGATGATAAGGGTAAAATGGAAATCGTGTGAAAGACATTTTGTTAAAATTATTACACTTTTGATTAATTGAGAAAAGTTTTTCCCTATTCATCTTCCGAATCACTCGCAAATCAGAAATGAAGAAAAGGAATGTTCAATGAAACCTCAAAACAGCCGTCAGTTATTCGCTAAAAGGAGCGTTCACGTAATAGCGCTTTTATGCCCTTCACCGACCAAATTTCATACTCGTATCATTGGCTCGATTAAATCGTTCAAGTCTGCCACTGGTAGGTCTCCCTCGCAACCTCGCATTACACACTGGCTCCTTACGGACGCAATGAGAAAGGAGAAGAAGAAAAAAAAAAGAATCAGTTAGTATGATTTCCGAAGCTTTTGAATGATGCAAGAAATCGAGAGCCCAGGGGCTTAGCACGAATACGGCGCGCCGTTGCGAAATGTATAGCCGCGCAACGTGTCATTGGGTTCTGTCTGCTATATTATGTTATATACATGCGCGTCGTGAGAAGTTGATTTTCCCTGGGCTGTTTTTCCAAAGCTCGTGCGCGGCTCGGCGCGCATCCTTTTTCCTTCTGGCGAGAGTCCTTTTTACCTCGGCTCTCGGAGCTGCTCTTCGTGTATATGAGGCTTCACTCATATGCTGCCTGACCGCAAGGCAAGCGCGTTCCCATATGTATCATGTGTTGCGCGCGTCCGGATCTAGCCGTCAGTCATCGTGCACTCGAGCGCGTCCACAGAGACTGAGAGAGGAAACGATGACCAAGAGCCCGAGAGATTATGCCGTTCAGTGTCATCGTCGTCGTTTGTGTCCTTTGCCTTCCGTGCGTATGATTGATGCCCCTGAGGGATTTTTTTTCTTTGGAGTTTCGGGAGGCTGCGCGAAACTAATGAGCGCTGTTTAGTGAGCTCAAGGTTGTCACAGTGACATGAATTCTTTGAAATATTTTACCCGATTTTCGATAATTAGTATGGATGAAGGAATATTTTTAAGTGATCGGTGAGAAAATCCTTTTTTTTTGTTTTTTTTTGTGTGCGAGCGTGTGATTTTAAGATGGAAGAATAAAATTATCTGAAAGGAGATATCGATTGCCGGATATATAAGCTGTCAGTTAATGAAATGTTTCGGATATCATTAAAATAAAACGATTTTTCATGGGGGAAATCGATACATTACCTCTGATGAAATCTTTTTCCGATTCACGAAGGATTGAAGCGTGTGATTTTGAAACACTTAAAAAGTATCAAAGTATCGCGTATCCTGAACGCGCAAGAGTAAAAAATTATTTCATAAAACGTGTCGAATAAAAATTCAAAAATTAATAAACAATTAACCTTCCGCATATCGACGCGAAAAAAGCACAATAAATTAAAGCCGCACGAAAGAAGAAAAAAAAAGGGGTACGAACGTCGAAGGTTCTGCGGTGATCATGATGGTTTCGGTCGGCGTTCGCGTTATATTCGTTTACCATCGCGTTAATTCATGGCGTTTTGGATGGGTAAGTCGATACCGCGCTCGTGCACGTCGCCCCGCCGCGCCACGGAGAGCTTCGCTTGATACACATGGTCGCATTCGCGCAATCGATCCGGCCATCGATATCCCCATATGCATGCCTCGTTCTCTGCCTGTATATATACTGACGTAATCCGATAGATCTCACTCACTTCACTCTCGAGAGGTGAAGCTGTCACCACCGCGCTGTGCTCGCCACTTTACGCTGCGACAACACGTACCAACTGCGCGCCAGCGAATTATTATGGGATTAATTGAAACTGCCGTTGTCCCACGCGCGACGCGCATTACCATCTGTATGCTGCGGTCGCGAACTGTTAGTCGTCATAGTTGCGGACTATACGAGAGTTGAATGCTTTTGCGATACCATGTCGCGATGCATATGGGTGATGCGTATTAAATATACTTATATCATTGAATTACAGGGATATCTGTGGGTGCTGTAACGTTTTCTATTTCGATCGATGTAATAACGTGTAATAATTTGATGACGGATTTCGTTTGGATGATTGGGTGGTCCGAGTTCCTCATAAAACCACAATTTTGTTTTTAAATTTCTATTTGGGTTTTGTGATAAACGAAATATATTTTGAAAGAATACACTATTGGTCATCGTGTAATCTGCAATAGATTTCTTGTCTGCTATTCAGCATTTTCAGATTCAGTTGCGAGTTCAGTTGCTACGTGGCGCACATATCTAATTTTGAACTACAGCAATAGAAATTCGTCAGCGAGATAATAAAAAAAATAAGCAAAATTCATAAGTACTTGAGTAAAAAGTGTTAAAAAAAAGTATAACATCGTCAATTGCGGTATTCTCTTTATACCTTCTGTTGTTACATTTACAAACCTATAGTCAAACCAAAAATCTAAAAAATAAAAAAAGCTCATTCACCCGTCAAAGTCAATAGTATGGACACGCGCAAGGCAACAACATAAGAGGCAAAAAGCGGTTTGTGTGTGCGAGTGCTCGGTTGCGCGCGTGCGTAAGCTCATTACGGAGCGCTTAGCTTATCTGCAATGGGCAAACCTACTACCGCGCTCGCGAACCGAGTACAGGGCTCGGTTATGGAAGATCGAAATCGACGGACCGAGCGAGCGCAGCTAACCGCCCGGAGGTATTGTGTGTCAAAGAATATTCAACGACGTCACACCCTTGAACCTTTTTTGTTTTCCTTTTTGCCCTGATGCCTGCAAGTTCGTCACGATTACACGGCTCACCTCGCTTGACACTCATTCGAGTCGACGCGCGAATGCCCATTATTTTTTCCTTTTCTTTTCTTTCTTCCTTTTTTTTTTGTTTTTTTGTTTTTTTTTTTTTTTTGCTAAACTACTTTCCAAAGTGTCGATGCTTTGATGGATCTCGATGCTTAAGATCACGGATCTATCTGCGGTAGGGTGATCGATGACCATCGTTAGTTCTTTAATTTCGTTTCGTTTGTGTTTTTTTTTCTTCTTTTCATTTTCGACAGTGTCATTTGCTCACACTTCAGAGGATATAGATTCGAGAAACGTTTTTTTTGACCGCTAAGTGGTTGACAAAGTAAATCTGATTTCCTATAAATATAAATCATTTTCAATGTGAAGCAATCTATCGAGTTCTCACGAGTATAATCATACAACGCACCATATATATATATATTCTCACGAGCTTTTTTTTCAAGATCATGATTTTTGCAAACCCTTGCACAAAAAAAAAATAAATAAAAAATAACGCGTAAACGTTCTCCGCGAATGATATGCATTTACACCTCTAAGTGCAACCGCAGGGAAAACAAACAGTCAGACAACAAACAAACAAAAAAAAAGAGAAGAGAAGCTTCTATCCGCATCGATATCCCATCAAGAGGTATATAAACTCAGCGTAGCACAGCATCGCAATCAAACGATATTTTTGCGGTGTATAGCAGAACGCACGCGTAAAACCGAAAGCAAACGTCGGCCAGCCGCAACAATCTCTCTCGCTCTTTCTCTCTTTCTCTCTCTCTCTCGGTTGCCAATTTGGCTACGGCAATCACACGCTGAACAAACAAAAAGCTCGTAACGCGTTCTCCCTCTCTCTCTCGCTCTCTATCGTCCTTTGTCGGAGTATAAACGCAAATTCGCGTAACCGCTCGCTCGAGCGTTCGGAAAAATCATTTCGGTGGGTTGCATTCGATTCTCTTCTATTTTTCTGGCGTTCATGCACGGAAGTGCAATTTGCGAAATAACGATCCGCAAGCGCGCGCGCTCATACTTATATATATATATACATACAACGGGCGCGTAAGCTTCTTATATATTGTATATATGTATATATATATATATATATGACGAAGAGGAAATTCACATCGTTGCCTTTCATTTTCCGCTACATCAAGCTCGCATTGTGCATGCATAATGGCGGATTATTTAAATAAGCGGGCCGCTTATTTTATTACTTTTCTGCCAATAGCGCGCGTAGTTGCCTTTGCACACGGCCAAGCTATAATGTCTATTTAGTTTGCATGGAGAGGATCCTTTTCGAGTTTATTATATCCTCTGTCAGTTTTGATCGTTAATTAACTATATTTTTCGCTCAAGTACTATAATATACGATCGGCTATTTGACTTTGAAATGAGTAGTACTTGAGAAACTGATTCATGAGACCAACGAAACTTTATCTTGAAGGTTTATTTTAGAAATGGTTTAGTGTGTTTGCCACCGTGCGGCAACTTTTCAATTTGAATACAAGAGAGAAAAAGTACTAAAATAACTATATTACAGTCGACAGTAATAATTGATAGTATTGATTGAACTTATTATGATGTATTAATAATAAATTCGAATTGATGTATCCCTGTTAGAAAGTTTAAGAAAAAAAAAATCGTGAACCATATAACCTATAGGATTTGACGCTCAAGTAAAACCACCTATATTTTTTGAAATTATTGTTCAATGATTATTATCATCATCATATCAAATGGTACATAACTATCACTAGTATGTCTGAGACAAACCCCGACAAGTTGTTTATATATTGAGTACACTTTGTTGTTGCATTTACAGCGTGACGCTGTTAACCCATCAAATTCACGAAAAATTCGCGAATTATTCGTGATCATTTCTAACAGGGGATGTTATGATTCTCACAAACAATATTGAGTCCACGATCTCAACAAATCAAGCATTCCTAAACGAAACACATTTCTCTACCTAAACGCTTCATATTCCCACTAAACGATTTCTCGCCTCAATTTGTCTCTCTCGTTCGTTTTTACGTTCCTTCGAAACAGAAAAAAAAAGAGTATATAGGACTATATAGGTTCGACAAGGTTCGAAAAATAGTGGGTGGGTTAAGACATCGCGGGAGCTCGTACCCGAAACAAATGAGCATCAGCATACATATAGCGTCTTCGTCGGGCCTTTTGAGCCGAGACATGGGCGCCCAGTAGCCCTTTCTCGTTTTTTTTTTGTTTTCGCGGCCGTATAATGAGCAGCGCGCCATAGGGACAATGGATATGCTGCGCGCCGCAACTTCCGAGAGAGTTAATGACGCCGCGATCGATCGACTGAAATAATGCCAAGCGCAAGGTAGATGATAAAGGGTCTTCTTCTTCTTCTTCTTCTTCTTCATCGTCTTTCGCCGTTCGCTCGGCCTGTCGATTTTGCATTAATAATCGTAATGATGACTCGTCGCGGTAAAGAGCCCGGGCATTATTCACCGCGTGTACTACAGCAAAAAAAAAATGAAAAAGAAAAAAGGTTGACAAAGGAGACTGTAAATTTTTCACTTGAAAGACGCGAGCTGCGCAAGAGACATTATAGCGCGAGTATACCGTTAAATTACGCTTTTACCGTCAAATTGCGCGCAGCTACCCATTTGATTTATGTAACGATCGTCAGCTTGGTAACATTGTATATGTGTATAGGATGTTTGAAAATATATCTTATATAAAAATCAAGGAGAATCATCAGAGCGTCCCGGAGAATCGAATGAAAGTGTGTTCCAAATTAAGCCTTTGATGCAACTTCAACCTAACGATGCGTGATACACGAAGAATAATTAAACGACGTTATTAGCAATGGTCTTTAATAATCTCTCTCTCTCTGACAAAAAATGTGACACAATGCCTGCGGAGGAGCTGTTGACGAATCCTCTATTGTCGATGCTAATATTGATTAATTACCGAATGAAAACTCGCTTACGGCGGTGTACGTCATTATTATAGTCTTCTTCATTTTTCTTTTTTTTGCAAGACGTTTTCGGCAGTGCGAGTCACTGAAATGAGGCATATTTAAAGGATTACGAAACGACGCGCGGGGCTGCGGGGCTTTTGAACGATGAATGGAAAAGTCATCGATACAGTCTCTCACGAGACGAGAGTAGGGAGTCTTCATAATTAATAGTCCTATTGCCTCGAAAGCGTTGAAGAGCCAAAAGGCTCATTGACACTGACTATAATAACTCATCTCTCGGGGCATCAAAGTAAAACCGTAACTAAACGTTCCTTTTAAGCTTGCTCAATGGAATTATTTGCTGGCTTTTTTTTCCGATTCGACAGTTAGACTTCGGCCATTGTCGGATACAATGACCGCTGTCATTAATTATTGCTTGCGCAAATAACTTTGAGATTCACGATTCACGATTTAACAAAAGTGATGCTTTCAACAAATCGATTTGGTTAATGTCTTACGAAACTCATTACAGAATTAATTAATAGACTAATCTTTCTTTTAATTTTTTAGAAAATGTGAAAAAAAATTCTTTTTGCACGGTATATGCTTGTAAATTTATTCCCTCGTAGGAAAAAAAATAACGTGGCGTTCCCGCGCTGCAGCTCCGGCTCAAGTTGAAATTTGCCGTTCTCTAACCCCCTTTTTGTGCGCTGAAGGCCAACGTAGAAGTAATTAATTAGGTTTGACTTGCCACGTGAATTACGCTCGCCTCCGCTAGATTAATTAAGCGCGGCTCTGGAGTCAGGATTTTGTCACCTTTTAAAAGCCACCCTAGATTAGTGAAAGCCATTTTCTGCAGAAAAAAAAATTAACGGTTATATACCTGAATCATGCTAGAATTACTTGAAAAGAATTTTATTAAACTAACGTAAGATATTTAGTTTAATAGTTTAATTACTTTTATAACTTCATAATGACATTTGGAGGAATAGATGTTTGTATCCGATGGTATATTAGAAAATAACATTTCGTTGACTAAACAATAAAGATACAGGTAACTTACTTGTGTTAATTTTTGGATTTGGAAGCTAAACACTTGTCATGTTTTTATTCGATTTCATTATCAGCATAAATAATTTAAAAATTTAGTAGACATTATGTAATTCCCTCTTTTGCCACTATGTGGAATTTCAATGATAATAATTGCTACTGTAAATCTCCCTTAGAGAGCTTAAATTTGAGGAAGCTCTTAAACTTTTATATTAATTGTACAAAGCTGTATATATGAACAAATATGCAAGTAGACTATACATAGGTAATCATTTAGAACGAGGTTGAAGTATAATCGCTCTCTTACTTTTTTGCATGGGTAAATTAAAATATAAAACATATTAAAAAATAACAAAAATAGAACAAAAATAAAGCTACATCATCAATCTCTTTGTTTGAACTAGAAAGCGCAGTGAATGACAGTAGTAACGTTTTTCCCTCTTGCAAAAAGCGGTAAAACTGAGAGAAAGCGAGAGACCAGTCGGAAGACGAGAAAAGATAAAGGGAAAGCTCAGCCGAAATAAAAGAAAGCTCGTGTGCGCACAGGGATAGAGGGCAGCTCCGAAGAGTAATGCGGGGAAGCAGTTAAAAGCGCTGCATGTGTGCCATCCCCGAAGAGAGAAATCTCGGTTTGCCGACGAGAGCTTTTGTTTCAACGTTGGCGCTCTCTCTCTCTCTCTCTCTCTCTCTCTCTCTCTCTCTCTCGGCAAGCGAGCTTTTGTTTCGGTTATACGAGCGTTTCTCTCTCACTCACTCAATCCAATAAAACCAAAAGCGAGCCTTTTGTCGCACGAGTGTAGCCCTCGCTACTCATTTGCGTAATCTCTCCGCTTGCGAGACTCTCACATTTTTTATTTTTAATGAAAAAAAAAACAATGAAAAAATGAAAAATAAATTTTTCTCGTAACCGATAGACCAATCTTATGGGATAAGAATGATAAGTAGGTATGCAATCGAGCGAACGTATAATACGTAAGCGCGCATCGTCATGCAAGAGAGAGAGAGAGAGAGAGAGAGAGAGAGAGAGAGAGAGAGAGAGAGAGGGAAACATCCCAATCAAGCGTAGCGTTATTCCTACGGTAGTAAGTGCTCAATTTGAGTTGGCCATTCGATAATGCCGCCGCGCGCGTACGTATACTGCGCAGCCTTGAAGGAAAAAAATGCAAAAACCAATATATCCTCGGTGATCGAATATGAGAATCGAAGAAAAATATCTATCTGATGGAATGTATTATAGGCGCGCGGTAAAATTTGCGTTTTCTTCCTCGTATATATTCTCGCCGAGCATTTTAGAATCAATCTCTTTCATTTCACAATCAGCTTTGATTAACGCAACAATCATCGTCATCACGCGGTAGCACTATCGAGCATATACATATATTTTCAATCACAAAAAAGAAAGTCTCTCGCGGCTCTCGTTCGACAACGAGACTTCATAATGGCTATTTCTAGGCTTTTTTTTTTTGTCTTGTTCGTTGAAATGTCTGTAATGCATCAGGTTGTTGAGGGGGTTCTGTACAGTGAAGCGATCGGTATGCACATTGGAATGCAATTGCACTGCAGTGGACGATGGGTAGCCGCATGTAAACATGGGAAAAGAATTTCGCTAAAATCTTTCGAACACTTATTTTTTTTATCATTATGAAAGCATTATAGTGAGATCGAATTATTCTAAATAATTTTTTTTATAGCTAACTGATAGTTTAGTTTTTTTATCGGTAGAGGGATATTTCCTCATTACAATGCAACTTACAACCAAAATATTGTTCTTTCTAAATTATATTTTTAAAATGTATGTCTCATCACTGATCATCCGAGGCTTAATAATTATAAATGTCGTTATCAGGCCTCGTATGATCAGTGATATTATTTGGCAATTATACAGCGTGTAATTGTCAAACATTTGCAATAACGCATAAACAAGTAGATGATGCACTATCAAAACTCGAACAAAAAAAAAATCTAAGTATTGCAAATTAAAGTAGTAAGTGGTTTGAAATTGAGGGGAAAAAAGAGGGGGCAGAAAGGGTCCAGTCGGTTATTTCAACGAGGCGCGCTTGCACAGCAACATATACATATATAGGTGTACTACACATACGCGCCACTTGCTGTTCGGGCGTTAGACGTTTGATTAATGGCGTCAGCGCTCATTGGTCACGCTACTAATAAAGGAGCGTTCACACGTATTAAAGCTGGACGCGAGCGAACGGCGTCGCATATAACGAGGGAATGGCGTGCCCGAGCTCATAATTGACCGCGCGCCGCAATCCAATCGCTCTTAATCATTCGAATTCATCTCCGCGAAAACGATCGTTGTTCGAAAGCTTCTCTCTCTTTTTTATCACTTTGTTTTACATATCACACCGACGAGGAAGTCGATTTTTTTTTCACTTTACTTGCGTAATGCCATTTCTGAAAAAAAAAAACATATGATGCATTGTTGCTTTGCGCGCTCAATTGTGGCAATTAGGTCTGATGAAAAAAGCGGCCGATTGCGCACCGCAGTTTATGTGGATGGAGCTCGGCTGTTTTCCTTTTCTTTTCTTTTTCTTTTATGACGGCAAACATTGATTTAAACTGCGATTTTTCAACGGCTTTCCATTGAAATTGCTGTAAAGTCATTTCGCCGTTGAGGCAGTTGAGAAACGGGTGTTTCACATTTATAATTGTGTAGTTACGAAAAAAAAATTGAGAATGTCAAGTGTCGAATGAGTAACAAGAATCGTTCCTTTGAGAGAACTAAAATTAGCTACGAATCCTTTTCGGTAAATTAATCTCAACACGCAGAACAGGTATATACGATTGCAAAAAAGAAACTGTCGTACTTAGTCACATTGCAAACACGATCGAACTCCTCCACGATTGCCTTTGCATTGTAATACTCGTTAAAAAGAAAAAAAAATTGAGCTAGCTATTAGATTTCCACAGTCGACGCAGAGACAGAACGTTAAAGTAAGCGATATAAGCGTGTATTTTTCCTCGACATCAATCAACTCGACGGCAGCGAACAGAGAGAACGTACAGACTGAACTGCAGAAGAAAAGAGAGGCAAAAACAATGCGAGAACATTGGTAAGATTATCTAAGCAGCAATAACGCAGGAATCCGCTCGTTATATCGATCGTTACGAGAGAGATCTTTCAATCGGCCGCGAGAAACCCCATCAGCGCGAGCGCGCCGACTGTGCGCGCTCGGCAAGGATCTCGACTTTCCGGTGCATGCACTGCAGGCAGCAATCGATACGCCGCGCTATACGGTAATGGTCGAGTGGCTTTTGCACTCGCTCACATACGCGCAAGATGCAATTACACACGATTATTAACTGGCAAAAGCGCCAATCGCGGATCGGCTTACTCTATCCGCGATCTCGTTGTCGTCCGTCGGGTGTACTGCCTCGCGGGAAAAATGTTTATGGTCGCGCACGCGGCGAAAAACAAATTAAAGCAAACGTTCGCGCTAAATGCGTCGTTGAGGTTTTAAGCCGAAGAAACGAGATTGTATATGCCTGCTCCGCTTCTGTTTTTTTTTTCTTTCTTCTTCTTCGTCATTCCGGCTGAGAAAGGAGGGATATGTGTGTACGATTATATTATAATGAGAGTTGTAAAGGTGTGCAGAAACGTAATACGAGTTCGTGGATGCGGTCGTTCGTTTTTCGCTGCTTTGAGGCAATCGCCAACGCTTTTTGCATACCGTTGATATATTATACTTGAATGATTTTCACGTAACTTTAATTCGAATTGTTAGCTGCGGTGTTTACTTTCTTGGTTTATCCGGAGAATCGAGTATCGTATTTACATATACCACCGTTTTTTGTTAATACTTCGTATAGCCACTTACAAAAACTGCTGTGGTATCATGTTCGGAGGAAAATTATGCATTAAAAGATGCATGATAATATAATAATTTATTTGAGTACACAGAAAAAAAATTAAATAAACGATTTTTTCATTACAATGTAAATAGAAAACTGCTCATTCAAAATGCGAGACCTGAAACCCAAAGTAATCGTCAATGTAGCTACGTAGCTCGCGAGTGCACAATAACGCAAACAAATTGACCATCTGTCAACACGCACACTCGCGTGTCCGATGCATCCGAAAAGCTCGCACACACGGCACGCGTAAGAAGCAAAAATTCTCAAAAAAAAAAAAAACGAAAGAACCAGCCCCGCATCGTAATATAACGCGTGCAATAAAGGGTGCTACGCGCGTAGTAAAGAATCCGTTGGCTCTTTTTTTTCGCGCGCGCAAATCGTTTGATTGCGTGGCCGGTGGCAGTGCGGAAACGGTTTACTATATAATGTGGTCTCTCGCCGAGAGAAAGAGCAGCAGTTTTACAGAGCGGGTGCTTTTGATGAAAGAGAATTTTTTTTTTTTTTGCGCCCAATGGCAGTCCGCCCCGAAGGTGTCGGTATACTAATATAACGGACGTTGTAAAGATACTTTACGCCTGTAAGATTGACTCCGCGTGTAACAAAACGTTTTGCGTGTGATGTTTGCAAAAAACAAAAGTTTTTCCCTCTGTCGAAACGTAATTTTCCATTTTTTTCTGATGTGAATTGGAGATTAACCGCCAACTTTTACAACGTTCAAAGTTCATATTTACCGTAAAGGAAATGCTGCGGAGGGAGTAAAAAAGCTAATGTAAGATTCATCTCGCTAAACCCCGCGATAATTTTTCCGCGTGTGTATCGCACGGGAGCGGGAGCGAGAGAGAGAGGCAGTTCAAAGTGGTTTGCGACACGACAAATTACCTAGAAGTTTACCAATTCGAACCGTCTCTTCTCGCCTCTCTTTTTTTCTCTCTCTCTCTCCCCCGTCGTTGGTAATCTCACTGAAGGGGATTTTTAAATTGGCTTCTTTGACGCGAGCCACGACGAGTTTTATCATCGTATCAGAATAATTTGCGCGCCTCGAGTACCTCGGCATCGAACTTTTTCTCTTTTATAAACGAAAAGGTTATAGCTATACGGAGTAATGACAGACAAGAATATAATTTGATTTGTCTAATTTGAATAATTTTAAAAAATGTAAAAACTCTCGCTGTTAAGAGATGGAAAAAACAGTTGTGAAAGTATGAAACAAAATTGCGACAGAAATGATAAGCAAATTGGCGTGGTTCTTTGGGTTGCATAAAAGCGTAAAAAAGTGTTAAAAAGTCATATTCAGCTACTAAAGTTACTCAAATTAGTGCAATTAGAATTAAAATTAATTTTTACTAACTCTCGAACTAACGAAATATCTTGTGAAAAAAACATAACCCGTAATCCCTTCACACATACTCTACTATCTCACATTCACGTCCCAAATTGAGTAATGCCCTCATTAAAATGAAGTTAAAATCTATATACAATCATAACACGACTGCTTACGTCACAGTGGAAGAACCACATACCCACATTGGCAGCGGCATGCGCGAATGAATCAAAGTAAAAAAAAAATTTTATTCACTGCATCCAAGATGAGACTCGCGCGGAATCTCGCGTCATTGTGCCAATACACAGTGGTGTAAAACACGACTGGTTGCATTAGCGCGCACTTCCCTATTTTTTTTTCTTCGTATTCTCCTTTATAGACGAGCACGCAACTCGAGCGAAGAAAGCCGCTGATTTCTCGAAACAAAACGCGAGATCGGCCCAATGTGATACACTCACACTATGTATGAATTACGCTCGGTGCATCTATATAGTCGCGTTATAGTGCGTAGGCGAGGAAATGAAATTGCATTGGCCGGGTGCTGGCTTTGAGCTTTGAGAACCGGGAAGATGAGCTCGCGGGTAAAATAAAGTAATTGTTGCTATTACGCTCGCGCTGATGTGAGAACCCGCTCAATTAATGCCGCCTCGCGAGAAGTGCAGCACAGCACAGTGCACGCGGGCGCTATTCAGATCGCGTGCTCACGCGCGTGCACCCGAATTAATTTCGATGTCTTAATTGCATCAGTTAATTGTAATCGCGAAAGGATTCGCTTGTATCTTGTATTGTGCAGCAATCTTGGATACATTCGTTCTGATGTTGCTTTCACCCGCACCTTCGAGCCTCTCTTGTCAGCAAATATTGTAAGTGCCACGTAGCGACTGTTATGCGAATTTCCGCGCCTTTTTTACGAATGGTCAATTGCGTTATTAATTGTAATGCTGTAACCGTCGGAATTTTAATAAATACAACATTATGTCGACTTTATGTTTAAATGTTGCATGGCGTTCTATGAAAAAATTTCATGAAAGTGCCGATCATCTATATATTTATTTATTTATTTATTTATTGGAAACTTTAACGAACCATTGACTTTTTATATAAAATTTATAGGCTATATAGTTTATAAATGTATACATGTATAAGAAAAATTTTTTTTAGCATTATTAATGTTAATCAATTACTAATCAACCAAATGATTGGCGACAGATAAAATTAGTAGCTCAAAAATAATCAACGAACCGCTTTTTTAAACTCATCTATCGATTGGATCTGAGAAAACTCATGTGGAAGACGATTCCTGCCACGTTTTATTTTATTTATATTTTATTAATATTTCAGATAACTATGCTCATGTTTTACTAGTGTGAAAATAATGTGTTGGAAAATTCAAGCACGATGAAAATTTGAGGATCATATTAATTATGCAAAGTAAAATTTTCCTCTGGTTCATACTAAAATTGTAAAAATATCAAGCATCGTAATCTTAATTATCCACTTATCTTTCAATATTTATCTGCAGAGCAATGCGGGCCTAAAAAACTTTCCTGCTAGAAATTCCAAAGTAATAAAATTTGCTTTTTCTTATTTTTCCACTTGCTGGAATTGAGAAAGTATAATGTTAATATTATTTAATATATTTCGGCAATATTCATCTCTATTCATCGAAATAGATAGTTTTATAAGAGTAGTAACAAATTAATGTTGATCACTAAAAACTTCTAAGACTCCTTCAAAAATATGGTAGTTGATTGAATTCTAATTCAAACTATACATTACAATCTATAAATTGATTAATTGAATGCGTATTGGAAAACTTATTTCTTACTACATTATGTAGCCATAATTTCACTTTACTGATTGCAAACTTCGTGTATTATAAAGAAATAAAAATGAAATAACTAATTAAATAAATTAAATAGTTATTGTGCATAAATTTTCCCTGATTTTAACAATGATCCAAGAAATATTAATTTAAAAAAGATGACGAAATATTACGTAATTCATTTCTCAAATGTTTGTGACTTTGGAAGCGACTCAAATAAATCTCTGATAAAATGAGTGTTTTTTATTGCGATGCACAATACACTTTCCGAAAATAGCTCTATCAAATAAAGTGATAAATTATCACCAGCTGGAGGGTATATAATGTAAAATTTTGTGCCATTTCCACAGTTCTTTCAGTACAGCGCTTGTACTGAAATCTTCTTTGCAAAAGAGTCATTCTTGTAAAAATGAAAGTCGTTTCTATCCTATTTTGTTCCTGTACTGTGGCTTTGGTAAAAAATTTATTTAATTAGTTATAAAGAATCGTTCTTTATTTATATATGGGCATTGAATATATATTTTGTACTTCAAAATAAAATTTTTATACATTAAAAAGTTACTGTAATGCTGTAATTGACGATTCGAATGATTCGATTAATTGTTAGAGGAAAAAAGTTATAATAGTGATAAAATTATACTCCAGTAGAAAATGAAAATTCATGTAGAGTAATTATTAATGAGATCAATGACATTTATATTATCTTAATAACCAATAAAATATTATTTTATACAGGCAGCACCAAACCTTGGCATCGGCTTGGGTGGAGATTTAGGCTTAGGCAGCCACATTGGTTCAGTTAGCTGGAAAGGCCAAAGTGGCAGCTCAAGCAGTGATGGATTCAGTGGAAGCTGGGGCATAGGCGGCGAAGGTGGTTCAAAAAGGCAAGGTGGCAGCTCAGGCAGTGTTGAAGGCTCTGGTGATGGAAAAGGAAATGGCCAAGGATCAGGCGGCGGAAAGGGAATTGACGTAGGCTGGGGTGTAG
>JAWWMK010000008.1:395990-481065 GCA_035047105.1 Galeopsomyia nigrocyanea
GTGCGTGCCTCTAATATGAAAATTCGGACAAACGGTGCCGAATTATGGCAGTTTTTTTGTGGAATTGCTCATATATAGGCAAACAATTCGTGATGAGGCCCCTGCGCGCGGCGTAAATGACAAACGGAAGCTCGACGTTCACATCAGTCTGTTTAATAGCCGTATTGTATAATTACGAACAATGCGAGGAGGGTGGAAGGTGTGCACGAGTGCCACTGAAATGCGACTCTCTCTCTCTCTCTCTCTCGCTATGTCGTCTGTCCGGCTGACGATGATGTGTCGCGCGGGCAACAACTCGCCGTGGTGACGGATGGACGCGATGCATCGGTCCGCTTTTCGTGGCATGCACCTCAGCCGGATGATGGGTTGTGTTACGCTTTGCCTCGTTGCGATGGACGTACATATACACGTCGACAGTGGTGAAATTGCGTTATCTAGCAGGTCAAAGAGTTGCATGGGACTATATATAACTCGGTAAAAAAAATTATTTTTTTTTCAACGTTAAAAGATTTTTAAAATTCTAAGCTCTCTAGAAAATGAACACGAGTCAGTAAATAAAATGTCAATTACACATATTTTTCTGATTTGCTTCCTCAAATTATCGTTAAAACCATAATTGACACGTAAATTATGAAATTTTTATCCTCGTTCGCGCCAATTCAACGAAACCATAAAAAGGAAGAAGAATAAAATGGAAATTCGCTCTAAAAGATGGAAATTACGAGAACAAAAGATTCGACATAATCCTCATTTCCTAAATTACCTCGCAAGAGCGCAATACAAAGGATCGTCGGTTAAAATAGGTTAAACACACATAATTCGCGTAGAAAAAAAAAAGGACTTTGGACGAGTGAAACGAGCATGAAAAGTAGCTCACTTGCAATATACATATAGCAGAAGTAAGAAATTGCGCAATCGCCGCTTTTGAAGTGAGGGGGACATTTTACGTAAACGTATGAATTTTCCAAGCGAGAGCAACGGCTCGGTATGGTATGTATATACACGTCGCGTGATTGCCGTACACGTGAAGCCACGCGTGAATCCGTCATTAATGAGCGTCGCGATGAATAAACGCGCCTTTATTCGTTCGCTCGCCTCGTCTTTTTTTCTCTCTCTCTCTCTCTCTCTCTCTCTCTCTCTCTTTTGCAGCTCGTGCATATAGGCTGGTATATACATGCGGCTTTTCGTTTCGTAATGCGCAAGCGCGCCGCGCGTTTCGGAATCATCGTGCGTGACAATGGGCGGTTTCGACTGCTAATTGACGTTGTTATTTGTGAACGAGTTTATGTAAACATACTTAGCCGCCGCAATTTTGTCCTTGTCATATCTCCGCGCTCGTTTCTTTATACTTGTTTTGCTGCCACCACCGTCGACTCGTCGTATTTAACTCGCTATACGCTTTGCCAAGTAATGACGCTAATTTTCATTGATGCCGTCACTTCGTCGCATATATAACGTATAGTAGTGAAATCAATTAATTCATTGTTCTTATTATGCGATGAGTCCATTACTCAATTGTGAGAATCAAATTACCGCGAGTATATTATTCGTAAATATTATGATCTTCGAGTAGTGCTACCATTAACAAACATATAAAAATTCTATGAGATGAATAAATGTATAAGTAAACAACATCTTATAATTCTTACCGTTGATTCGACAGTCTATTCTGATGTTTAGGTCTCGCGTCGCATTCGCGCTCTCGTATGGCTTTTCCAGCACCGCCAATTTTGCCAGGTGGATCTCTCAATGCGAAACTCTTAGCGTAGTGACCCAAATGCAGATCTTTGCGATTGAACACTTCGCGCATCTCGCGCGGATAGCTCGAGTAGAACCGCACCCATGACGTGTAGGCTGAAAAAAAAAAACAATTATAATGTGGTCAACTTCATATTGTCTCTCTGCCGTAGATACACAATGATACATCGATTTGACGGACAATTAATGAATAATTTTCGAGAACTATCCTTATTATAGAACGACCCCCGCATAATTATCGTGACGATCTAATTATATCTCATCATTTGCGGTTATATATACCGAAACATTATCAAATTCGACGATCGAACGAAAAAAAAATATATATAACGTCGTCACGTGTGCGATGTGCTATATATATATAACCGTCGATGTGCAACACAACTGAACATCAAAAGAAGCCCACTTAGGGCTATTAATCGTGCGGCAGCAGCAGCAGGAGCAACCCCGAACGCAGCTATTAAGGCTTGCGAGTCAAGTGTGTGGTGGCACGGCCCATGAGCCTGAGAAACTTTCTGATGTCGGGGGAGAGAACTGCTGCTGCTGCTGCTGCGAGTACGAGAGACATGTGCGTTGCGTGCGAAACTTTAGGCCCGCGCCGCGTGCATAATGCGGGAATTATGAAGTGTTTACCGGGTGCGAGACCTCTTTTGTCGAGTGTGTACTATTATAATATACGCCCGATGCTCGCTTATGTATATGGGGTTTGCCCTATATGCGTGTATTTATTCGGCGAGTCATCTTCCGTGTTGGTTTTGGATTATGGGCGTTGGGATATATATGTATATGTTAACTCGCAAAGTATACAATCATGTATTGTATGCGTTGGGAGTTATCACACATTTTGGATAATCTTTCTTTTTGGAAGTAAACACGCAAACAATTAGATTGTTTGCAGATCGTAACAATTTCGTTAGTCATGTATCATGTTATGGGGTTGAATGCTCCTATGAAAGAACGCAGCTCTTATTTTCCTTTACACTACAAAAAAAAGTTCTTATTTTAAGTATGCAGCAAATTTAAGAACTTTTTTATTTTTCGTTTTTATCTTGCTTAATTATAATTATAAGGCTCAATCTTTTTTTACCGAACACTTGTTGACCTAAGTGACAAAACCTATTAATTTTCAGATCATTTTTACAGCTCCTTAGTTGAAAACGAGCGAGTTCTTGAAATTGCTGCATACTTATTTTAAGAACAAACCTACTTAATTTAAGAACTTTTTTTTGTAGTGTATATAACCTACTTTGTAAAACTCGATTCAGTCTTAAAATTCTTATCGATATACAAGTCCATTCCATCAGCTTAATACATTTCGTATTTTCACCGTCACTCAACAACCCCCCCAAAAAAAGAAGAAAGAGAAAAAAGTCACTTTTGTCCGCAACAAAAGAGGAAAAATCTGCTTTCTTTTTCGTTCAGTATTTATCACTCTCTAAACTCAACTTATGGACTGGCGTCAACTCGGGAGCTTGAGAAACACTCGGCGTAAGAAAGAGCTCGCGCCAGGCGGCTGCGAACAAAAAGCGTCTCGAGGCGACGACGACGACGACGACGACGACGACGACGAGAGAGAAAAACGCGGAATAAAAGCTCTTCCTGTCAGAGCTTTCTCGCGCATTTCCGCGTGCGCGAGAGAAAGAGAGAAAAGCAGAGCGTGCACGCGCGCGCCCGGCAAGCCGACGCCTAATGTTTTTCTCCATTTAACACATAAATCTGCGCGGATGTATAGGTGAAGGCAATGAGTATGTGTGTGTGCGTACGGGGGGTGAGAGAAAGAGAGAGAGCATTGTTCCTAAGTGATGTAACTGCGTCTTATTGTATTTGTATCCTGTGTATCGCATTCGGAGAGCGAAAGAGAGACTCTTCGCCACAAAGCGTAAGTGGTTTTAGCGGAAGCCACATTCAGTGGTCGGATTCAGTGCCGTTGCCTCGCGGGCACCGACGTTATACAGTTATATATACCTCCCTCGCGCGAGTTTGTGTTTTGTTGTTGTGTGTATGTGTTGCCCGGGTGGGTGGTGATGGTGCTGCTGCTGCTGCTGACGTGAGCTGCAGCGTCGATGCCCTCAAGACACTCGCACTCTCCACTTTCTTGCTGTGATTCCTTGCCAGTAATTTTGATTTAATTGTCGCACACAACTTTTGCAAGCGTCACAAAGCAGTGAAATAAAATAAACTAAAAATTTTTCCATCTTGCCGTTACCGATCCGTGCTATCACTGGAACACATACATACACGATTTCGTCACGAGTAAACTTGACGGCCCGAGAAAAAAAAAAATCGAGCGCGTCATCGCTTACCCATCTCTTGTGATACACATTGCATCACCGCCGCCAATATATATCTGCGCGCGACACATTAACGAAAACTTGCTTAATTAGCATCGCGCGCGTGTACTAAATTTAGGTCGAATTCCCAGAAAAAGATCTTTAAATAATATTGTCGGATGATAAAGCTTGGCGAAACGATATGTAAACCGCGTCACTGATAAAATCCTCATTAACATTCATTAGGCATTAAAAATTATTCAAAAAGAGTTCCCCCCTCGAAGAGAGAGAAAAATTAACACATCACTGGTGAGAGAGAGAGAGGCCATAAATAAATTGACGAATCATCGACACGTTTTAATCATTCGGCTCATCGAGTCAAGGGCGCGCACGCACGAATTAGCTCGAAAGAGGGCGAGCTATTCAAGCCGATGGGATGGAATCTCTCTCTCATTCTCTCTCGCTCGTCGAGTGGACCGCAAAAGAGAGAGAGAGAGAGTGAGAGAAGCGTGTGGGGTGAGAATGCGAAGGGGGGAGACTCTCTTTTTTTCCATTGGGGTGATAATGTCACGAATTAGCGAGATTTCCACTCACGAGCATTGTGTGTGTCCCGCCGACTGTTCTTATGAACTATACGCTTGCGTGGAATGATTGTTTGTACGTGCGGCAAGCGAGATATCGCGAGATAAGTATATTCCAGCACGTTTCGCCAGTATTGTGTATTAGGTGGTATGCAATTCACGTGATAGCGTGATTTTTTTTTCTCTTTTTTTCGAGCGATGAAAAGAAAAAAGACTTGAGCGTTATATGAACGTGCGATGCGTTAATATTTATAAATGCATGGTATGTACCTTGTAATACGATTTTTTTCGTGCCAGGTAAAGGAGATAAGATTTATTGCGGCGTTTATTACAAGATGATGATTACAGATTAGATTAAGATCGAGATTTGGAAATTTTTTTTTTTGGAAAATTTGCTAAACTGCTTTAAATATCGCGTCGGATTTATTATTCAGCCGGAGCGTGCGTGTTTCATAAATCATCAAACTGCTTTGGTCGAAAATAAACTTTCCACGAACTGTTTATTGCTTTATCTAATACTAAAATGGAAAAGTTTCCTAAACGTTCATTTTCCGAAATGAACTAACACATCAGCGGGCTGATCGATCAGAGTAGTGCTGCGACACGATAAATCAAAGGACACACACACGCGAGTAGATTTCTTTCTTTTTTTTCTATCGAGAGAAAATCGCGAACGAGCAGAAACCGCGTCGACGATTTCATCAATCACCAAACGGTCAAGTGGTTAGTTGTGTATAGCGTCAGTCAAATTCGGCAGGACGATCGTGGTCGATCGGCTAAAAAGCGTAGCTAACCTTCGATGTAAAGCCGCGCGGCGCGGAACCTTTTACGAAGATTTATGGACGCACACACACACACACACACACGAGTCTCCCCCCTTTTCTCCGATTTACGAGCATGCTGCCTTTGCCGCGGAGAGAGATGATGCACCTCGCCGATTGATTCTCTTTAGATTCTTTTATCCTCCTACTCCCCCTATATCGTAAAATATTTTCTTTTTTTTTCCTAGACACAATGTTTCGAATATAAGCGTAATAATTCGCGCGTTGCATTATTCATTGCGCGATGGAATTTGAGAGCGCACGCAAATTGTCGATGCCCTTGCGCCGCCGCGCTCGCTAATAACATAAGTCGAGCGAGCGTCCAGAAGCCATTAGCTCTAATTATTTCCTGAAGTGAAAACGCATTTCGCGTAACACTCCGTACAACACATTCGCTATTTCTGTCTCTCAATAATTATAACCGCGCGATTACAAAAAAAAGAAAAAGAAATACAATAATGGGGCGTCGAGTAGTCGTTGCTTTCATCGTCGCGCGCGGGGCGCCTGCATCGTAATGGATTTATTATTGCGCAAAATAAATTCTTCCCCGTAATAACCCTAATAGAGTGAGCATGGCGTGGCAAACAAGATCATCCCTCCTCGCCTATAGACTATGTAAATAGCCGAGAATGGGGGGAAGAGCACATCCCATAATTTTGAGTGCGTCAAAGCTATACGTATATATATAGGAAAACGGGGGTGACTTCGATGTTAGGGTCGAAGCTCCACTCCAAAAGCCTTCTCCCCCCACCCTCCCATCATGCCACTGGCTTATATAGTCTTTACGACGATATAGAGGACGACTTGGGAGACACTGCGAATATTTCCCTTCGTTAGCTCTAACTCGCTTATTGTTTGATTGTCTCTCCCGTTCGACGAACCGCTAATCGCTTTTCGTTACTCTTCGTTAGCTTCGCGTTTCTTGTACACCACGGTGATGGGATGTACATGTTCACATGTTGTTTTTAAGACTTTACAATTGGATTAGTTTTGAGCATGACGGTGACGTTGATTCAATTATTCGATGCATTATTTATGTATCCAAACCAGATGACGGACCAGCATATTCATTGTTCGATTACCTTTGCACGCCAACGTATGATACTTTTTATTTTCCAGTATCAACTCTTCCAAATCGTTCTGCAGAGCAATGGCGGCTGCGTGGACGGAATTGTGCGGCGAAAGTGGTCCCATCAGATTGTTCAACACGTCGTCCATGTCGTCCTGCTTGATGCGTATTTTACGCGCCTCGAGCATCCTCGCGAACTCGACTTCGGGCGGTGTCAGGAATATCGTCGCTGTACCCGAGGAACCTGCCCTCGCTGTTCGACCAATCCTGTGTACGTAGTCTCGCGCCGATGTGGGTCCTGTGTACTGGACTACCGTGTCGACTTTTGGAAGATCCAGTCCTCTTGCTGCGACGTCCTGTAAAACATGTAATTTTAAAGAAGTTATCGCAACGAAATAATTTGAATTAATGCTTGTATATTTTTGGAAAGAGTTTGAGGAGAAAGCTGACAGGAAATGATAACATTATTTTTGTGCACACGTCGCTGTGCACTCGGAGTCGTCTGCAAGTAAACACGAATGTAGTACGTTCGCTAACAAAGAGTGAATAATTTATCTGAAAAGCGCGTGTTTGACTTCCTTATCGCGGATAATTTCGAATATCGCGTTGAGACATTAGTTAATACTTTTATTGCCATGAAATTTTCCACATATCAGCTACACATGCCAAAAAAAAATTAAATAAAGAAAGACGACGTAATTCATCAAGTATATCTACAATATCAAAAAATACATATAAACAGATAAATCCTGATATCGGTTTTCCCGTGCAAGTATAAATCTCGCTACAACGCAGACGCTAACGCGGCGATCAAATATTTGATCGTGCAAAACGATCGCGTCGATAACCGGGCGGCGGCGACGGCGGCAGTAGACGTTACAAATGTCTTACAAAAGGTTCGCCCCCGCTTGCGCGGGCGCGGGCTTGGTCGACCAACGGCAGGACCCCAAGCGGCGACGAGAGCCACGCTTTGCAACTTGCGGTGATTTATCCCATATATACAGTCGACGCCACCCTGCATGGGGGCTCGCGTATCGCGTATAAGGAATTCCTTCACGAAACCCAATATGCGATTTCGCCGATCTGTTCTTTTTTTTTCCTTTTCTTTTCTGATGATCTGTTTGCCTTCCTTTTTTTCGCCGATTATAGGATAATATTGATTCCCGAGTGATGTGCATACGAGCTTTTCGCTGAGTATACGTGCAGCAGTGTGTTTTCAAGAGCAGTGGAAATCTTTTTTTTTTTATATATTGCTGGTGTGACTATCTAAACGTTTTCAGTTCAATTATCGTGACGATCGAAACACGATGATTTATTATTTTCTTCGAGAATCAATCACGTATATGAATATCATGGAAAGTAAAAATTCCAGATTGGAATTTTAGTTTACGTCATTTGAAAATATAGATACAATTTTTTAAACACCTCATAATATCTCGATTAACTTATAAGTTTTACCGTTACGATGGAAAATTGTCCATCTAGAATCTACGATAAAGTGATTAATTCTTGTGTTTGTCACTCGCGATTATTCGAAAAAAAAAATTGTTGGGCATTTCAGAGTTAAACAATATTAACAAATTGCTATCTCACGATGAGTCGAAACAATTAGTTGCCACAACTGCTTCAATGATTCTTCGCTCGATAACAAACGCAGTACAAAATTCTCTATACAATCCATCAATAAAAGCGGGCAAACAATGCCAAAAGAAGCAAAAAAAAAAGGGGAACGATCATTCGCCGATATATATAAACCATTTGCCACCGTAAGAAAAGAGAGGAGCGAGCCCCCGTCGATCGTATATACGGTCAAACGGCGCCGTTTAAAGTCTCGCGGGGGCCCCCAAGAATATACATAACGAATAGTCCCTCAGAACATCTCACTCGGGCCATAGATCAGGCGCAGCAGCAGTCTTTCGCCGCCGGTATTAATAATCGGCGCCCAAGCTGAGCGCCTCGGCCATGGATTATTATACGTGGGCGGCTCTGCTATATTATATACGAATATGCGCTCCGACTCTTTATCATCCCACAGCTATTAGCTTACAATTTTTTTTTTTTTTTTTTGAAGATGCGTGATCGAAATGAATTTTTTCGGTAGTAATATACTTTTGATCAATTGTCGTGGATATATAGAGGAAATTTCAATAAAGCTGCGTGCAGCTCTGCTGAAGTGCGTTTGAGTAACCCAATTTTTTGCCTCGCGGGAGCTCTGCCCGCAATTATCAGCGCTACCGACTTTGCTCCCACGTTTCTGCGCTCGCCAAGCGAACGAAATTGCAGCGATAATTTGGTTGGCGCCCAGAGGGATATAAAAAAAAATAAGAATCAAAGTGGGACGAAAAAAAACTCGGGTTCTAATGTCTACAGAGACGGCTGCTGCTGCTCGATTGACGAAAAAAATTCGATTCGATCGACAACGGAAACATGCCTTTCTTTTTTTTTGCGTTTCCGTTTTCGACCGAATAATCGAAAGAATTTACATGCTGTGATTTTCAGCTGAAATAATTCGTGTTCGTTGTAAACGTATTTGTTGATAGTAAAAACAAATGCTTTCTCGAATAATCGATCGATACGAATTCGATTAAGTAATGTTAGTTGTGTATCGCTTAGAGTTGGAAAATTTTTAAGGTGTCTAATTGTGTTTTAATTAGTCGAAAATGTAGAGATTAGATCTCTACAAGATTCTAAAAGGTCGATGGTCAAACCAAAATCACGAGGCTAAAAATTCATGCCGTTAAAAGACCCAATGAAAAACATGTTCGCTCGCAATTACAATCCTCGTAGACTTTTGTAATAGGTATTGTGCGTCGAAGAGCATTACGCGGCAATACATTTGTACTTACTTCTTTAATGGAAGCTTGGGAAGCAATTTCATTTTATCCTCTCAAATAAGCCAGTTTTTTTTTCTCTCTTCGACATCTCCGCGCGGTCCCTTGTTTTCTCGTGTTTTATCGGCACAAAATAATGTCATTATTGCCGATGACAGATCTCGCGATCATTAGGTGGGATGATGAACGAGAAACTGTTTAAAGCGCGATTCATAATTGCCCGCGGGAGTTTCTAAATTACTAGCAGCGGCGATTTTAACGCGATCGTTTCTCCACCTCTTCCCCCTTTTTTTCTTCTCCTTTTTTCGATATCAATTAGCGAGAGAGAGAGAGAGGTAATTCGTAGGTTCGATTGAAAGACATCAAGTTTCCCACAATTTATCGAGTGCGGGAATAAGAAAAAAAATTCTGAGCCTTGATTTACTAATTATTTCTTTTAATCTCCAATTTGTTAACGAATTAGGAGAAATCCGGTACGTGTCGTAACGTCGTCAATCAGGGAAATATTAATTCTTTAATTGCAACTCACGCCAAAGCGATGCGTAAGAAAATTACCCAACTTCGCTTTATCACTTTCAAACAAGTTCGGTAACCGCGCGAAAATACCAATGCGTAATAATACGTCAGAAGAAAAATATTTGGAACTGGCCCAGTTTTTTTTTTCGTCGTTATCTAATGCAAATGGAAAGCAAACAGTTCGTTTTCCGAGCATAGATTACAAGCCGCGCCATAAATTGTCTGGGTAAGCTCATCAACAACAATGTTGCTTCTCGCACGCCCGCGCGGCTTAGAAAGCATCATCAGCGGCAATGATAATTATACTCGTTACCGCGTGCGCGTAGGGTCCCGCATTATAATTCCTTTGCTCAGCGTGGGTCCCCTCCCGAACAGCGCGCTATAGAGCACGGCAGAGATATTTAATTTCGTCCTGCGCGCAAAAGAATAACCTGTACGCGCGGGCTAATTTACAGCTCCGGTTATACCGTCGTCGTGCTTACATCGCTTTTCATTCGCCTCTTTGTCTTCTTTACCTCTTTCTACGCCTGTCACCCAAGCGCTCCTCGTTCGTCTCTCTCTCTCTCTCTCTCGCTACTTTTTTTTATACTCTTTCTCTGTTGGCTATGAAAATGATAAATACTTACGGTGCAGAATAGCACGCCGCTTTTTGCTTGTCTGAACGTTTTGAAAATGTCCGTTCGCTCTTTGTGAGTCATGTTTCCGTGCAATTTGAAAAATTCGACGTCCACCAGCGGATCTGAATCTTCATCTTCGGGGTCCGTTGGTTTTGAAAGAACTGTCGACAAAACTTCTGTGTGAAAATCAACCATGTCTTGAGTTGCCACGAAAACTATAATTTTATGACTTCCTTGTTTCTATTAAAATAAAATAAAAATACGTTAATAAAATATCAATTTCACTTTCTAGTACCTTCTTTAATACAAAAATATTGTATACCTGACATTTGCCAGCAATGTAAGCGCTCAACGTGACCAATCTTAATTTAGGCGGAGTGACAATATAACTTTGCGTCACACTTTGCGGTACGACTAAATCTTCGTTAACGTCAGCTACAATTCCACCTGAATTTTCGATATTTTCCTTGGCAGCGTCAACAAATACGGGATTGTGCATCGTTAATCCAGCAAGCTTTTCGACCGCGTGAGTTAATGTCGCCGATAAGAGAATCGTTTGTCTCCTCTGCGATTTATTTTCGTCGGAATTTTCCTCTCCAGGGCTTTTCCCAGGCTCATTATATTGTTGAGATTCTGGATTTTTCGGCGCATCTTCATTAACTGAATCCTCTTCAGAGTCAGAGTGATATTGTCTTCTAATGACTGTAATTTTATTTTCTTCGTCGTTAGAATCGCTTTCCTCGTGCTCAGTTTTAATTTCGGTTGGGTTGTTTCCTTTGGGTTTGATATTCTGTCGGAGCATTTGTAGAGGGTCATAACCGGAATCTGGTGAAGTATTTGTAACGGTATTTAAAAGAGCAGCAACAATTCTGAAATTATGACAGAATCATAAAACATTATGAAGAATAAACGAAAATTTTCCAGAATTAAAAGCATTAAATTATTACATACCCAGAAATGTCTTTTTCATAGCCCATATCAAGCATTCTATCAGCCTCATCCAAAACTAGGCATTTGATACTATCAAGCGTCAAAGCTTTTGTGAGTTTAATGTGATCTAATAATCTACCAGGTGTAGCAACTAATACTGTGCAACCCTTTCTCAATCTTGCTTTTTCTGCTTTTCTTTTTTCTCCACCCATTAAATAGCCTGGCACTATCCATGTAAATGGCTAAATACAAATATTAAAAAAATTTAATAATTGCTGGAATGAATAGTTACATTAACTGTGAATCTAATGTTTGAAGTGCAGCAACCCTTACCTTAACCAATTTGACAAAACATTCATAAGTTTGAAGAGCCAATTCTCTTGTTGGGACCACTATGAGTGCTCTGGTACCACAATTTCTTGATAATTTTGGTCTAATGCTTTGTAAAGATTCAATTATAGGCAGTGCATAAGCAAGAGTTTTACCAGATCCAGTTTGCGATCTTACCAAAACATCACTACCAGAGAGAATGACAGGAATGGCTTTCTTTTGAACTGTTGTCATTGTAGTAATTTTCATATTCTGTTCTAAATTAGATACTGCATAAGCGTGTATTCCTAAATCACAGAACTTTTCAGCACTGAATACTTTTTCATTGACAGGTTTTACAAATCTCTGACCTATATGAGGGATTTCAGGATTGTGTCCAAATAGTGAAGCAATTTTACCTTTTGGATAAAAATTTTGACTTACATTTTCTGATTTCGTGTCATTATTTGACTTGCTAAATTCTGCCTTATCTTTGAACTTGTTCATTTTCTTTGGAAAGCTACTGTCTTTATCGATAGGTCTTTTATTTGACCTTTTATCATCATTTTTAAAATTCTTTTGAATAAAGTCAAATTTTGGCTGTTTATTTATAATTGTATTATCAGATTTGTCTTCATTAATATTATTTTTGAAAAGACTTGTTTCTGATGAATCACCTGTTTTAAAAATATTTGAAAGAGACTTTTTTTCTTCCCCTGAATGATTTTGTCTCTTCCTAGCTAAAATTATTTTTGGAGCATTCTCTTTTGAAGTTTTTACAAAAGAAATAATGGGCTTGCCAGAGTCCATATCTGGCTTAGGTGAAAAACTAACTCTTTTGTCGTTTGACAACTGTCTATTATCTGTCACTTTACTTGTAGGTGTACTACTAATTTTTTGTGAAGTTTTAGAATCAGATTTTTTCAAAATAGAAGCTTTAGGAGCTGCTGAAGATATATTTGCTTTCTGTAAGTTCCTAGCAACAAGTGTAGCTAAAGATTTCTGTTTAACTCTTTGCTTTGCCCCAGCGAAAGGACTCTTTGTAGCATTACTCGATTCAACTTTTGCAAAAGTATTTTTATTTTTTTCATGCTGTTTTGCCTTCATTCTTTCGATGAGCATATCTTTTGGTATTTTCGGAGTCTATTAAAAAAAACGTAAAACCGATAAATAAAAGCTCAAGCTGTACAAACAGCAACGTTTCCTTAACTACACACATACCTGCTTTTTCGAATTGACAGTACCCCCAGCAATGTTCAAGCATATATCCATATCGTCTTTGACAGCCATCTTGCACGAAAATCACCACTTTTTTAATATTCTAAACAATTCACCACCAACAATTCGCACGAGAAAAATATCAACGACGCACTATATAACCTCAAACAATCACATGTGCTCGCACGGCGAACGAAAGAAAACACAGCTGCTGCTGCTATACACGCACGCACACAACGACAACGTGACTCCGAAAATACACACGCAAAGATAGCAGCGAGTGGTGCGCATGCGCGCAGAGTTTGTCGCGTTATTCCGCGAAAGATCGTGTCAGGTATTTAAAATTCATCAGCGTCTTCTCATTATAAATTCGGCCGCTTATCCGCGTTGTCGTTTAGAACGAAAACGACACTCGTCGCGAGCGAATACACATACCTATAATACACCTATCCAAGCATGACTGTCGTGTAGTACTCGTGTGGAATATGTATTTTTTTTCGACTCTGGTGCTTCGTAATTCCGAGCAGAATATTGTGTTTGTTGGCACGATTATGGATTGTATCGAGTTGGTGATTATTTAGTGAAAATTTAACAGCAAGAACAAGAACAAAAACAACAACAACGTGTTACGTTATAATTTTTCTTACAAGTCAAAGATTTGAATATATATGTATACTGTTGAATCGAGAATTATATAGTTATATATAGAGGAGCAGGTCACTGAAGTAAACCGATTTTGTCATCGATTGCCGAACTGTTTACAATTTTCTTCGTTGTGTGTGGCTTCGCGCGCTTCCAAGCTAGCATTCGTACCTGTGACGCCGAAGATTTTAGTTTTAGACTCTTTTTTTTTAGTTGTAATACAAATCGGCGAAAGCCGATTTTCTTGGTATTATAGTATTATATAGATATGGCAAAAGTAACTGAAATGTGCTGCATAAGTTTAACTTTGTCGGCAAAATTGATCGGGACTTTCGGTTTGGTAAGTAATAAGCAAACATTATTTGAGAAACTATTTTGGTAGTAAATATAAAATTTTACCTAAAGGGATCTCGATTCAATATTATTACGATAAAGTTGTCAATTTAATATTTATAAGTAAAAATTGATGTTATTCCTTTTGAATTTTATCAATACACGGTTATCAAAGTGAACGTGCATATAATAACAAAAGGTTTTATTTATATCTTTTTAAAAAGTATCGAAAATTCAATTTCGTAGACAATTTATCAGAACTCCAAAATAATTATTACTCATCTTACATTCCAACTTCGACTTGTAAACATTATATTGTTTGCAGTCCCTGTCAATCTTAATGATCAACATGCTGATGAGCAACTTTTTCTCCACGGAAGAGGAAGAGGAATTCATCATAGCCTTGGAGTCGTGGATGCTGTTCGGATTGAATTGGACATACGTGATGAAGAGTATGAAAGTCATGCAAACTGGTATGTATATCATATATAATATACAACATATATAAATGTATATATATATCTATATAGTATGATGTCAATGTCACATTGCGGCATCGCTCATTGTCGAAAGCGTTGACAGTGTGCGCAAATGCGTTTTTAAAAATAACGAGGCGCAATATTCTGAAGGAGGATAATGTTTTTTACAGCTCGCACACTGCTTACCTGCGTTCTTATCTACTCGGCGCTCTCTCTCGTCGCTAATGCTCTCTTGGCCCTGGGCTCTCTCTTGGTAAGTGTCTGCGTCTGTGTCTGTCTGTCTGTGTCTATCTGTGTCGCGCGCACTATACACTCGCTTGTGTACATATTTCAAGATATGAAAATTCCATTTCGTTCATCTTCACACACATACACACACACACGCACTTTTTTCTTTATCGATATTAACGATTCAATAATCACAAGAGTTTTCTGTGTGTGTATGTGTGGAAACTCGTCATTAAACTTTACACAAATGTGTGGTGCGATGTATATTTGAGTGAGCGGTCTCTTTAATTGTGTAAGTCGATTAGAAAATTTTTTATTCTTTTTTTTTAACAAGTTGTTAGTTGAGTTATGAAATATTCAGGTGGCAATTTCGTGACGTCTCGTCAATTAGTCTGGAAATCCGGCGAATTTTGAAATAATTGTCAAATTATCGCTCCATTGTCATTTAGATTGCCATAATATTCACACATGGGTGTTTACGTTTCGTCTTTTTTTTTCTTTTACCTGCTTCGCGGAAAATTTTTTTCTCGCGATTTGCTATATCAAGACAATCAGGCGGTGATAATTTTTAAGTCAGAGTGTACATTATACTCGATAAAAAAAAAGTGGTAATTTTTCTCACACGTAATTGAACATCACGAAATACTCCGGTTTTTTTCACTTTAAAATATCTGTACTTAACTATTTTTTTTTTAATTTGCAGAAAAAACCGTCCTATGCACTTCCATGGATGTACATGCAAATGATCAGCATCATAGATCAAACGATCTCTCTGGCGATGCACTTGACTGAAAACGAAAAATACGATCCTCAAGACAAAACCGTCTGGTACGTCCCGGCTTGCAGTATTTACCTGTGTAAGTATATTTATATATTTGAACACTATTAAGCTCTACTGCGTTTTGAATCGAATTTGCATTCGACAAAAACATGGAAATAGCCAGAGAAATACTGCGCATGATTTTATACGAATGAAAAGCACAAAATCTGTTATCAAATTTTTATTTAGACCGATATCGTTGTTTATTCAACATTCGCACGGATTGCTAATTGTAAACTGCTCCGTTTTATTCCAGTGATAAGTTCGTACTTTTGGATGCTCGTCATGGCAGCTCGTCGCGAGTGGATTGCCGAGAACGAGAGTTGCGACCACTTCGCCACGGCATTTTCCTCACCTTCGCAGTTCTCCAATGATGCGAACGTGCCGAAGACGCCGTCGTACCTGACGACAAATCCAATCGTTTTCGGATACGACTCACCGCCTCCACTTCCACCACCGAAGTACGAAGTCGTTTAACGTGGAGATTCAAACTTGCCATTGTAAATATTCACACATCGAGGGATTTCAGAACTGATTCATCACAGCCACATTTCTCTTGATTCCTCATCGAAAACACACAAGAAAGAAAATATATACACTATAGTTCATCTATAATGGCGTACCAGTTGTTAAGAACATGTTTAGTATTACTATTATTTATTTATATACATAAATTTTTTATACCAATACGCACTTGTTACTGTTACGGTGGCACTTTGTGACTCAATAAAGACAAGTATTAGCATCAATGATTCAAGCGATCTTTTTCAATCACCGTATACACCGATAGCGATCAATTTGAGAGACAGAGAGAGAGATAAAAAAAAAGAAAACATCTGCGATGGGATTCAAAAATTTAGAAAGAGAGCGAAGGGCTACACAAGCCGTTTCTCTGGAAATTTAGGATCGCCATTAGGCGAGCTACTACTCATGGATTATTCACACGGGTGAGTGCTGTGCAAAGTCGCATTTTTCACGGCGAAAAGAAGTTTACCGAGTCCAGCGACATGATGACGCGAGACACATCAATCGACCGACCCCGTGGGATTTACTTTTTTTTTTACTGATACAAATCGGAACTCACGGCGCTAATAGCGTGTATCGAGAGAAGCGGGCAACGCGCGTTTTCAACGTCAAAATATACTTTTAAACTTTTGCCGGCATTTCAATCGAGTATAGCGAACTCCCTTGTGGGGTGATCTGGGCGGTGGCCGGACGATTTGTTAGGGAATCGCCGACTACTTCCGTCGATATCGCTTCTTTTTCTTTTTTTTTTACTTGCTTGGTAATGGAAGGCGATGGGGAAGTTGAGTAATAAGGAGAGCGGATCTTTAGCTTCTTTTATATTTATGCGTGTTTTTCTGTTTTTTTTTATGGATTTGTAGAATAATCGATTTCTAAATTTATATGACACTGCAAAAATATTGACCTAGAGAGAATTTGATGAAAAAAAATTGTTGAAATGGTTTCATAAAATTGTGGTGATTTTTTGTTCAAAACCAAAACAATCAAAGTTTCGCAACAGTGTCTCAACCGCTTCTATTCTCGAAAACTCAAAACTTGCAAAAATCCCCCATTTCACTCGGAACTGTAAGAAAACTCGTGGAAAAAGGCAGTTAAGAAAAAAAAAAGCATCCTGCAAAGACTCGCCTCGAGAGAAAAAAAAAGAGGAAGGAAAAGCGAGAGCTGAAAGGAAGAAAATTCCCTCGTCTCGCGGGAATGAGATTTAGCCGAGGAAGCTATATAGGGAGGAGAAGGCCGGTACTCTTTGCGGCAGTAGAGAGAGAGAGAGAGAGAGAGAGAGAGAGAGAGAGAGAGAGAGAGAGAGAGAGAGAGAGTTTTATTTTACACTCCATCGACTCCGCGGGGCGCGACGACGACGACGACGAGGACGAAAAGCCGTGCGCTGTCAACTAGTGTTTTAAAAGTTTGCGACAGCCTACAAATTGGCTCGCTCAGTTCTTTTTAAAAGCGCCGTCGACAGCTTGCAACTCCCTTCCCCCTTCCTCCTCTGACTCGCGATATCGAGCTATGAATTTTCGAACAAGTCGCGATGTTTTATACTACATGGGATATATGTGTGTCGATTTCCGATGATGCATTCGTATACTCCATAGATGAACAATTAAAATTTCCATGGTATTGTTTAAATATGTACTACTTAGTCTCATTCAACAGTTTTCCTTATCGCGGCGAGTAATCACGATGTGATTTCAGATAACAAAGTGAGTTTGTTTGAGCATCAGTGGTAATTCAAAGAATTCTGAGATAAACAACTGATAATGTGCTTTGTGCAACAACGGTAAGGTCATTGAACATTCGACCGATTGAAAAATCCGTGAGAAAGTGCGCCAATATAATAATCTAATCGCATAACCTTCCTAAGGTACATAATAGCAATCAATAATTAACGATCCGAAAGTTCGTTTCGCCAAGTTGGACGTCAGCTTACATGAGAGGCTCCGAATTGGAGCGTAATTATTAATCGATTTCGCATTAATTGTTTTCTGGGACGTCGCGTCGCAGTTAAGTGGGATGTTGTGTTCGCCTCGACGTCATAGCGCCCGAAGATTAATTGCCCGCTGCAGCTGTATACATACTATATACTACTCCGCAACCACCGACGACTTTTATATATATATATATATATACGTGTCATACGTGTGCTCCTGTATACATATTTCTCCCCTTTCCTCGAGAAAGTTGCGACAAACCTTGCTACATTGACTTACAGAAATGTTGATAGGACGTTTTATAACGTTTATTAGTGAATTTCAATCAAGGTTGGAAATAAATAGAGAAAATATAATGAAATTCTTTTAAAGAAATTCTGCAGGTGTTTCTTTTATTATGGGGTTAACTTGAGAAATTTCTCTTTGAAGTGGTCTTATCCACAAACATTGATATATATATATATATATAGATATCTTATCGATTTTAGATGAACGGACGAATATAATCAGCTTGACCTCAGTCGGATCATCAGTTTTAGAGAAATAACTACCAGCTTACGTACGAAATGCTTGAATGAAAGTAACTTGTTTTGTGTGCAATAAAAACCTTAATTTTTCGTGACGAGGTTTTTCGCACTATTTGGTTTGATTGTGTCTACTACTGGCAAAACTGTTACAGTTGCATTTTAGTATAATGTGTCAAAAAAGCTTATGTGAAAGGGACTTGAAAGAAAAATAAATGAAAATATATTTGTGTGACTTGATGAGCAACTGATAACGTGGTTTCTTATAAACTTACATGTAATTTCGATTCAAAAAATATTTTTTAGGCATGCCGGCACTGTTGGAGATTTTTTGTGAGTAATTGTAAATTGTAATGCGCTAGATATAATTTATAATAATAAAACATTTTATTTATACTATAACGCAGCTTCATACATTCCTCAACGATGGATCATCATAACGATTTGTTTCCTCGATATATTCAGCGTCTACACCATGCGAACTTGTTTATCGATAGCCATAACGGAGATGGTAGCGTCGGTGAATCGCACAACAAAATCATCCATCGACAACACATGCCCTGCTAGAGAATCACTCGTCATGACTCCGCGATATCAAAACGTCAGTGTCGCGAAAGGCAGTACATACGATTGGGATGAAGAAACTCAGGTACGATGATTTTTCTACCAGCAAACACTCAAAAAAAGCTGACACCAGCAAGCTCAAAAAAAAAAAATGATTTTCATCGACAGGGATTGATACTATCATCGTTCTATTGGGGTTACGTAGTGACCAACATTTTCGGTGGCTTCACTCTCGACAAGTTCGGTGGCAAACACACCCTCGGATTTGGCGTTCTATCCACTGCCGCGTTAACAGTACTAACACCGTTGTGCATCGAATGGGGTGGTGCAACTGCATTCATTTGGTTGCGTCTACTGATGGGCGTTTGCGAAGGTGCGATGTATCCGGCTGCATTGCGTTTGATGGCTCATTGGACACCCGAAGACGAACGTTCATGGGCCGCATCGTGGGCATTTTCCGGATCACCCGTGGGTACGATCATCGGTATGGCTGCTTCTGGTGCCATGATACAACGATCGGATATCGGCTGGCCGATTGTATTTTACTTCTACGGTGGACTTGGAGCATTGATTTATCTGCTTCATTGTGTCTTTTGTTACGACTCGCCTGCGGCGCATCCCTTCGTCTCGAAATCGGAGGCGAGTTATTTGTCAGGAAAATTGCGTAAGTTATTGCGAGATTCAATTTAATAGCATTACATTTATTAACCAGAACTAAATTTTTTTAGAGCACACACATGCAAACTTGCCACCGATACCCTGGCTCCACATGCTTCGTTCGAAATCCGTATGGGCTCTACTCGCGGTGACGACTGGTAAAGCATGGTGCCTCTTCACTTACATCAGCGACATGCCCAAATTTATGAGCAGCGTGTTGAAGTTTTCCGTTGAAGACAACGGCTATATCTCGTCGATACCACACATCGTCTCCTGGATAGCCGGATGTGCATTGTCGTGGCTAGCTGACTACGTTATCTCAAAGAAAGTCGCGTCAACAACCTTCGTTCGTAAAATTGGCAGTACCATCGCTCTCGTTGGTACTGGTATTTTCCTCGTCATAGCCGCTTACGTTGGATGCAATGCCACCCTCGTCGTCACTTTTCACACTATCGGGATGATAATGTTCAGTTGCAATAATTTCGGCATCATGGTCAATGCTCTCGATCTGGCGCCGAATTACGCTGGTGCGCTTCAAGGTTTAGTGTTTGGAATTGCAACGGCTGCTGGATTTCTGGCGCCGTATGCGGTTGGTGTTATTGCACCGAATCAGACGATTAGCGAGTGGAGATTGGTGTTCTGGTTGATGTTGATTATCGGTTTAGCGAGTAATGCGGTTTTCGTGATGTTTGGCAGCGGTGAAATGCGAAAATGGAACGATCCGAGCTTTTTGGAACGCGAGAAACGAAGTGAAAGAGGCGAAATTGCAGAAAATAATGAATTACTTGTGATGAAATAGGAAGGGTTTGTTGAGTATATCCCTCTTCTTGTGTAAAATCTACCAGTGAACTCTGATTCTATCGTACTTATGATTGTATAGATCGTGTTATTGAGACATACTCTGGAATCGATTGATACTATAAGATAAAACTCGTGTACTTTTATCGTCGGAAACTTAGCTGATGATTGAAAAAGAAAAACAAAAAGTCATTTGCTTTTGAGTCTTTTAAAATGTTTGACCTACAATGTGAAATTTGGTACATTAAATATTTGAAAAGTCCCTAAAAATAAAATATCTCGCAAATACGATTTACCAAGTCCAACAAAAAAAAAACAGGAACATGATATAAAACGCGCGTGCTAACCGTAGCCACTCGATTTGACGTTACTCTTTGCTATATAGCTCCCTGATTTTATTGATCTGCTACTGCAGTAGCAGTCCGCGCGCGTCTCGCCGGCAGCGAGCGCTGGAACTCCGGAACTGAACGGCCCATAAAGCTAACCAATGCTAATACTCCCGCTCTCTCTCTCGTCCCCCGTTACATGCTATATATACACATGGAAAGAGCGAGAGAGAGAAAAAGAGTGAACGGACGGATAGCCGGAATCGGCTATAAACGCGTAACCGAGCCTAATTCGCAACGGCGAGTCATTGCCGGCCCCCGACTATACGCGGCATTGTCACATGCGACTCTCTCTCTCTCTCTCTCTCTCTCTCTCTCTCTCTCTACGTATACATGCTTTTTCCCACTCGCGGCAGGAAACTGCCTGTAATGCTCCATCCTAAAAGGTCCAGCATGCCCATTTAAATATCAAGCGGACCAATTCGATTCGACTTTTTGTCTGATAAATGTTGCTGTCATCGGCTGCTCCGGTTATTCGTCTCTTCGGCATGTATATGTATATACTCCCGCGCAGGGGTTATTATTTGAAAGAGAACGATTTTGCGTGCGTGTGGCTTTGAAACAGTCGTTTAACTGCTGAGTTTTTATGGATTTTTTTTGGGGGTTGAAAAAAGCGCAGTCACGTCACGATTTTAATGTGAATATTTTTATTGATTTTTGTGAATGACATCGTTTACTCCAGATTGAATGTATATTATTTGATTTTATTATCTATAGATATTCTATTAAGTGATCCTTTGTATAAATGAGTAGAATGATTTTTATTTATAAAATACCAAAATTTATGTGCTTATGGCTCATTAAAAATTGTATAATTACATGTTAAATTATTTTCATATATAAATAAAATAAGCAATTGAATGAAAAATCTTAAAACCAAATTCAAATCTTCCAACCCACCATAGTTCAAAAACATACTTAGAATTGAAAAACACGAAGAAAAGAAGATACGTAAAGTCGCAGGCTACATCGCTTGCCAAAATCTCATTGGAAATGGAAAAAAAAGCTCGACCGCGAGAATATGTCGTGTGTTCGTATGGTGTGTATAGAAGGCAAGCGAATAAAACATGTGCTGCTGGCCTGTTTACGTTATACGTCTCGGCTACGCCCTTCTTGGTTGATCTTTCTCTATCTCTCTCTCTCTCTTTTCGGTCGCATAAATAATTCCGTAAAAGCGGAGGAAAAACGGACACGTGCCAGTGTAATCGAGCTTTTTGCCGTTCTTATACACATGTCGTCTCTATTTCTCTCTCCCAAAGAAAGAAAAAAAAGGCAACTTTACAAATTCTCTTTCTGAAATTTCAGCATGTAGCACACACATACGCACACGCACACGCGAATAGGAAACAATTGTCGCAACGGCACGTGCGTCATCATCATCTATGCGTATACGCGACAATGGGACAGATTTCATAGTACATTGGGCGCGCGGCAACGACTGCCGACCGAGTGTAAACGATCGGTCATTCGGAAGAGGAAAATCGTGTAGTCGACGCGTGGCCCTTTTTCGAAGGAAACTTTCCATGGGAAATAGGCCGCGCACGTTCTCATTCGTTACGCGCGTGCCTACTTTTATATATACAGCGCCCTTTTGATGAATTGTCATTTAATAATTTCGATGGGTAAGAAACGTTTATGAATGCGGAGGCTTAATGTATTACGGTAGTTTCTGCCTCATTGCTATTTCACACTGAAAGAGCTTTTCGGACTATTGAACTATTATTTTTTGACTCGACGCAGAGATAATGACGTTATATTTTCTCACATCACTTTGATTTCTTTCTTCTCTCGGTAAGAAGCGAAAGTGTATATTTTCAGCTCAATCAATATTATTATTTGTTTTTTTTCTCTCTCCTCTTTTCGTCGTAATTTTAATCATCCGACAATTATTTTGTGAAACGCCGAGTCACACACAAACACACAACAACAGTCTTGTCGTAATTGCAATGTTAACGCACACACATATCACAGCGATACATACCTCGTCTGTCGAATGATTAGATCAATTTTCAACTCTCTCGTACATAAAGCCCGCAATAATAAGTCCTATTTCTATCAATCTAAGCAAAGACACATACGCGAGAGCGGCTAGATTGGTTTTGAGCGCGCGCGCGCTTGTCATTACTTACTTTTCTCATTTACTCAACTGAAAACTCGCATTACAACTGGCGATATAGGCACACAAAGCCGCGACGAGCGTCGGCACAATTCCTAATGATTACCAAGAGGCACCGCCTCGCATAACTGCATTTTCGTAATAACAGCAGCCATATAGTCTTTTCTCTCTTTTTCTCTCTCGCGTAGTGGACGATGGCGGCGGTGAGCTCAGCCAACTGCGAACAGATAAATGCCTCCTAATAAATTTAATAACCTTCCGGCCTACATCTCACGCCGGAACGTGTATATACAATGTACACACTGTTTGTGTACGTATATCCTCGAAAAAAAAGGGTCAATAATAATTTTTAATAGCATCTGCATTACGCTGCATCGTAAATCGTTCGACATTCCGAAAGAAAGATTCGCAGACGCGCGGCGTTACATTGTGTGTATTATTGTGCATATGATGATGCGCGCGCGTGCGATTCATCGCGTACTGAAAACGCGTTTAATTATGTACGAAGTTTTTCAAGCGCGGAGGAAGTTGTAAGTTGCGAAACTTAAAGCAGGTTACCGTCGTAAATTCGAGCGAGAGAGTTGTGGCTCTATATGCCGCGTTATAGCTTACAAATTATAAGTATGTAACCATTCTTGTGTGCTTCGCCTGACGTCTTAATCATTTTGTATATAAAGACAAAAAAATGTTAAGCGTATATTTTTATATTCGTTCGTGAGAAAAATATAATATACGCGACCTTGACGAGTGTGTAATAAAAGCTTTTTGCACATGCTAAAGTAAAAGTATATGAAAATTGACGGATAATAAGCAATTTGATGTATGAGACTGAGAAATCGGCGTATAACTGTCGATCAGCGGCCTTTGCCAAGTCATTATTATATACATATATGCTACGCGGTATTATAGCGTATTTGAGTGCGCAAATTGCCAATCGCAACGGCTGAGTTGCCGCGGTGTATTTTATTTAGACGTGTAGTCATATTTATGCGATTCACGCAAATTACGCGTGTATATTCTATGATACGAGTGCGTTTGCATCACGCGCGCGGAGAAAATAAAATTATTATGATCTTTCTCTCAAAGCTGTACGGATAGTAATATGGAGATTTTTATTGCTTTGCGCGGAGAATTTGCCTTTATCGATGTTTCGTTGAGTCAATAAACTTTATTATGGGAGTTGTTTTTTTCAATGTTCGTACAGTGCAATAAACACGAGAACTTCGACAATTGTCTTGTTGTATTTGTTGATAATTGAAGGAAAAAGAATAGAAATTGTACTGTTTCGAAATGTATATATTGTGGATCTTAAGAAAAACGATTGTTTGAAAAGTACAAATTCACATTCGAAATTATTTCAATGCAACCTTCTAAAAACATCATGCACATGAGGAATGCAACATTGTATACAAATTACAAAAGGTCTATAAAGGTGTAGAGCGTAAAAAGCGGAAGTTCTGCGTGGGCGCACCGCCAACAACAAAGTACACACACATGGTGGCCGCCGCGGCTTTTATAAAATGGCTGCCTCAGTATATATATTATAGGTATAGTTGTCGAAGGGTTCTGTGAAGCTTGAACGAATGGCAATTAGGTGTTTCTCTCTATCTCTATCTCTATCTCTCTCTCTTTTGCTCGTTCGCGCGATATTATGCAAAGTAGATTTTAAATTTAGATGCGACCAACACCCACACGCGCGTGCTAATCCCTTTTGCGCACGAGTGTGTGTATTTGTGTGTGTTTGTCGCGCCTGTAGGCGCTTTGGCTCGTTGTGTTGTTTCCTCTCTTCTCTTCTCTCTCTCTTTCTGTTTTGCCTAATTATGTCGTCACTATGGCTAATGGTTCACACTTTGCGCCTTCATTATTTTTTTGTTTCGTTTGTTGAGCTTGTGAAAAAAAAAAGATAATACGTAATGAATTTAGGATCATATGGTATTCTTATTGTAGTGTCAACGAATAGTCGTTAATTATCCGAAAACTATTTTAATTAGTATTCATTATGTAACGGGAATACAATATGAATAATACATATCATTTCTCAATGCATCAATTCTTCAGTAGGTATACATATACAACTATTTCGAAATAACGGCAGAATATTATATACACGAAAAGTTGTTAATCACGAGAAGGAATATAATTGAAGATTATTAAGCCCGAAGTTTCGTCCGCTTTGCATTAAAACTCAGAGAGGCGTGCACCAGCACCAGTAGCAGTATAGCTCATTTGCATCTTTCTCACTTGGCGCGAGAGAGAGCTAGCAAAACTCTTTTTTCTCTCTCACTCCTTGCCCATCCAATAAAAAGTCCAAAGCGAAACTCTGCCATAGCGAGCGAGATACCTATAGAGAGAAACTCGGCTTTTATTAATGTTGCATCCTCGCGCCCGCGCGCCTCCGACTATACTAGCGACAAATTAGCGCGCGTTTTAAATCCAATCTCGAGCCAGGCGGCCTCGGCGACGGCAGAGAAAGCTTCGTTCTGTTTTGCATTTCGCACATTTGAGGTGTAAAATATTAAAGTCCTTCCGTTTCTCGCAGTGCCGAGCGCTCGCGCACGTTTCATCTCGTTTCCCCCTTTTTAAATCATGTATCTTTTGGCATAATGAGCGTACCAAGCGCCTTTTGTAATTTTCAAACCGGCGTGCAGCTACTGTATGGCATTTCAGCGGCAGGATATGTATACGTGCGTGCACGATATAAGCTTCTAATCTGTTAACGCTATATACGTGCCTCTATATATACCGTTGCTGCTGCGCGAGCGAGAAACATTCATTTTCATTCGACGCGAAAACGCTCGCATATAACGAGCGTAATGTAAAGTTATATCCGTTTCAAAAACCAATAATTAAATACTGTGTTACGCGTAGCTTTCACAGTCGGTAGCTTCGCTGTACAATTATATATTCCGCGCGCGTGAGCTTCGTATATTTTCCCATAAAGTTCATACATCTGCGAGAAAGAAAAACTACAATCTGAATAATCTGTTTCTTTTTCGAATATAAAAATGAAAAAAAAAGGAGACGATATATACTTTATGCGCGCTCACGTATAATATAAGGAAAAAGAGCTTATACATCGCTGATATTTCCATTTCGCGTCTAAATATTCAATCTCTCTCTCTCACTCTCTCGCTCGCTCTTTCGCGCACTCGGGCGGCATTCTGCGCGCCCATAATATTATACATCTCTATCTCTCACTCGCTCTCTATCCGCACGAGTATCCTCGGCCGCGCACTTTGCGAGTTTACATTTAAATGTAAAAGTGGCGCGCTGTGCTCGCTCTCGCTCTCTCACTCGGCTGCTATATTATACACGGCGTACATGCGAGCGCGAAAGCTGCTCTGCTGTTTTGCATTCGAAAGCTCATGATTGCCTCTGAGCTTTGCTTTTGACGCCTACACACATATATATATACATTCTCTCTCATAAGCTCGCGTACACTTTTCGCAATGATACAAAGGAAAGAATGGCTTTTTTTCTTATTATACTAATGGACGAAAAATCCAAAGCATTGTGAAAACCATTCTTTTGCTCTCTCTCGCGGAGCAAAATCGAAGAGCTATAGCGCTCGCGACGAGTTTATCGCGCATACTTCATATATATGCAGCAGACGAGCGCGAGGAAATTGCGTTGCAGCGCGTAAATATTTACGAGACGGCAATGAGCTTCTTATTACGCGAGTAAAAAGACATTGAAAAATGAGTTTCGGAGAGAGATTCTATATGCGAAAATAATCGGCTTTGTGTGTGTGTGTGTGTGTGTATTATATGTACAGAAGGAGAGATAGAGGCGCTAATGAACAAGGCGATTTATGATACTTTCTATTTGCTATGCTCGCGCGCAAAGTTTGCCTATTCAGATACTATGAATCTAGGCACTTAAAAAAATTGCGTTGGATATTGATTCGAATGCTTTCTAACTTGTATTCATCAGAGAAAATGTAATTTTCCGAAATAAGTATCATCATTGTAAAAAAAAACAAAAATATATCGTAAGCTAATCCTAACACACTATACTGCACCTGTGCAGCTGCAATGACGCGCCACTTCATTAATTCACCTCGAACACCGCCCGATTCATTATTTTCTTACGGATATACGTTAAAAAAGAAGAAGAGTGCGAGAGAGAGAGAAAGGAACTCGTTTTCATCAATTTATATGGCGCGAGCAAAGAGAAAATAAAAAAAAAAGAACACAAGGAGAGCGATAAAAACGCGAAAGATGGCGCGAGAACGACGTCGGGCGCAATTCCCTTGGTGTATGTGTGTGTGTGTGTGTGTGTGTGTGTGTGTGTGTGTGTATGTATATGGCTGGCGTTATATATGATAGATCGAGTTCGCGCGCGAATGCGCAACCCATTATATATATCGCACACGGGCGCGCGCTTCTGCATTATTGAGCCGGGCAATTTCCCGACGAATCAACGCGCGTCAACGGACTCATTTGCCGCCGTTGCGTATATATAGATCGAGCGATGGGGGTTAATGTCTCTCCGCTTGTTTCGCGACTATTCATTCTCGTGCATGTAAGTGTATAATTCGGTTTTTGTCTGGCGAGGAAATTAATTTGCTATAACGATTGAATTTTTGGAGAATGAAAAAAAAATCTTATCGCTGCCAACGCATTTGTTTATCCTAATAAAAATAAAATTTATAGTTCAAGTTTAGTGTACGTACTCTAGTTCTGAGATCATTATCAGTTCGAGAGCGATATATAAGTGCTTGTCAACAGCGAATGAAGAGTTATAAAAAAAGGAGTAGAATACTTAATACAAGGAGAGCATCAAAGCGATTGCCAAGCCTTATCAATAAAAAGCATCAAGCGAAATGAAACTGTTAGCAGAACGATTAATACCAAAGCGATCCATCGTACAATGTCTCTCCTCGTCTATATACATTCGCAGCGTACGTATATATGCAAATGCGCCGAAGCCGAGGCTTAATGCACCGACTGCCGCGTGTAACGTGATATGACTTTTAAAAGCGCTCTGATCTACAGTATACGAGACAATGGACCGTTGAAGAAAATAGCATTTTCAAAATTCAAACGAGCGAGAGAGAAAAAAAAGAGCAAGCAGCTTGTACGCCACATCATCATCATCATCATGCGACGCATAATCCTAAAGGTATATAAGAGATCGTAGCTAATCCTCTGAAACAGGACCTGCATCGTCGCCGTCGTGGTTTTGCGATGCTTATCTTATCGCTACATTCGCCCCATATGCCGAGGCTAATAAGGGAGCCACTCTCTCTCTCACTCCCCGACTCTCCGCACTCGCGAGGCCTGTCACTAAGCATTTTTCTTGCTCAACGGACGCGTCTGCGTGTGTGTATGTGCGTGTGTGCCTCTGGGAATTCGGCTACCGAGTGAGATGATGATCGATCGATGTTTATTGGCCACTTGCTCGAAATCGGATACACATTCGCGCCACGACAAACGAGGGGGGAAGTGACAGCGTTGATTGCTATGTGCGGTTATTAAGTTGCTGTTAGTTTCCCATTGAGATTGCTTTTGATATGGTTTTGGTGACGTATTGTATTGTAGAGCTGTAAAATATTAGTTTGTATTATTCTTGATATTTTTGACGAAAATGTTGAAAATTTACTGGTCTTTATTTTTATAAGTGATTATGGCGAATAAGCAAGAACAAATGAATTCTTGTAAGTTTTTTTTTCAACATATACATTGTATTTTGAATAAAAAAATTGTGTTTTCTGAAGTTGAAGAAACAACGTGATCGTTCTTATTGATAAATTATCATTGTTTTCCTTCAACAATTTTCGGAAATTCCGCATTTGAGATCGTTACAGCAAGCATGATAAGGGTTGAAATGAGTTGAAGTCAGTGTAACACAAACAAACAGATTCTTCGAAATAAAGACCCCATAATCAAGCTTATATAATTTGACAAGCTATGCACAATCAGCACTCGTGTTATGAAAATTCGTCTTCATTGAAACATATAGATTGAATGTTTATCGTATCATTTCCATCAAAGTAAGTATTTTGTAAGTAGTTTCTAGACCAGATTCTTACATCTTTATGGCATACCATCGTCAAACCGAATTCTCGTCCTTCAAGTGAATCATTTTATTGAACATAGATGGCGTGAATAAAAATTGATCAAGACAGAAGACATTTCAAAATTTTAAGAATCTACAGATTTCAAAAATTCAGAGTTAGTAATGAATATAAACTATCACATATAGTTAATGGTCGTGTGGTCATGTGCTTGAAGAACTAAGAAATAATAATTAATTTATAAAATATTTTCTTTTTATCTCTCGTCAAATCTTTAATCGCGAATTCAACAACGTAACACGGAGCATCTGAACTGGCGCCAAAGCTCAAACAGCATATCTTTCTACATACATACATCATATAGCTATATAGCTTTCGCGCAAACTATACTTTTGCCGAGTTAACTGGCGAGCGCCAAAAATACCTCTCGGTGTCACATAATTTATTCGCTCTTCTCTCTCCCTCTCTCTCGCTTTCGTCGTAACGAGGATGAGGGCAAAAGAAGCAAAAGGGGGTGAAGGGGAGGTAGTCTCGTTAAAGTTTTACAAGTCGAGCACGTAAAACGCGAACTCTCTCTCTCTCGCGCGCGAGCTCGAATTATGTAGATACACGCGCCGGCGAAAATTATGCAGATGCCGGAGAAAAGCTTTGATAAACACGACAGTCGCTGATCGTTATGCAGATTCGCGGCGCTGTAAAATGGCGGGAATCTCGCCTCCTCGCTCTTTTTCTCTCGGCTCCCCCTCTATTTCGCTCTCTCGCAATTTTCGCACCCTCTACGGATTTTCACGCGCCGCGCCGCGACTGACGCGCGAAAGGAGGGGGAGTCAAAGAGACGACGCTCTCTGCGCGCGCCGCTCGCCATCTCATTGGAAGACTCTTCGCGCACTCTGCCATGAGGCTGCTGCTGCTGCTTTTGTGTATAAGATACGATCTGCCCGGGGAATGGTGTGTTGTGTCTATATAAGCGCCACCACCACCACCCTCTATTGTCTGATACTGCTACTGCTGGTCGATCGTTCGATTGGGAATTGCTTTTGAGGTGGTTGCTTTACGTGCGCGTTTTGGGGCTGGTGTCGAGTGTAAATTCGGAAGTGAGCTACATGTATAGCTCTCAAGTTACGGAAATTCCTTGATTTAATTATTGGACTAAGTGCGATGATTGATGTAAAAAGCTTTTGTGTATGACATATTTTTCTTCCGATATTGTATACTCGTAAAAACATGTGCATGGTTCATAGGTAATTTTTTCACAGTAGGAAAATTATTGTAAACGATTCAAATCAAAGCTGTAGTTTAATAGCCAGCAGAGCAAAAATAACATCGAATATGAGATAGCACCATCTACACGTAAAGCCGTGAAAATAGCTCAATTTGCGAAAAACGCGTACTATACAGTCTAGCAGCAGCAGCAGCAGCAGGCAGCAGCTTTCTTGGCGTGGCCAATTCACATGTAGTATCTCTTTCACACGCGCGCGCGCCTAACGACGATGTTTTATTCATGCGTTGGGCTTATACGCGGTTATATAGCGATGCAAAAGTGGCGTCGTCGTCGTCGGCTCCGTTCGTCGTGTATAGTCGTCGGCTAGTATTTAAGCGTTAGCGCTTTTCCCCGAGAAACTCTGGAATATTTTAACGCCTCGACTAATTGCTCTAGGCGCCCTCTCGTCGTAGTCTCTCTTTCTCTCGCTCTTTTTCTCTCTCTTATGTGTACGTGCCGCGAATACGAGCCTTCCGTTTGTGTTATTTTCTTGCTGCCGCCGCCTCTGCGTGCGTCGCGATCGTTAAGACGCCTACTCTCTCTCTCTCTCCCTCTCTCTCTCTCTCTCTCTCTCTCTCTCTCTTTCTCTCTCTTCTCGCTCTTTTCGGTTTGTTTCACCCCGAAAGTCGAGTATACTCGTTGTTCTGCTATTCACTACTGTGATTTTCAAATGCGATGGGCATTTAAGATGACTCGGATAAGAAACGGAGAATAACGTGTAGCTATATTATGGCGAAACGTTGTTTTGATCATTATGTCGAATAGGTATATGCAGGTAATTTAAAAGTAGTAACTGTACGTTTTTTTTTTTTAAATTAGTATTTTCTAATGAAAAAATGAAAAAAAGTATCCAGGAATTAATAATATTTTTATTAACCAGCAACACAAAAGTCAATGTCTGACCATCGCCTGTCTTTTACTACTTAATTCTCGCGAACTTTTACCGCTGCATTAATTGATTCGTGAATTAATCACAACCATCATGGTCGGCAATTAATATTGCGATTCTCTCTCTTTCTGTCTCTCGAGGCAACGAAAAATATTAGCCGCATCGAAATTGAAAAAGAAAGAAAAAAAAATTAAAAACTTCAACACCCAAGGTGCAACCGCGCGCTCCTTCCTCGCACCCGAGCCGTCATCGAGGCAATCCATAACGCTCTCTCTCTCTCTCTCTCTCTCTCTCTCTCTCTCTCTCTTGCTCCGCGCGTTCATTTCATTAAAATATCCCTGAAAAAGGACAAAAATAAAATTGAAAATGAAAAAAAAGGATTATTTTCGAGTGGACTTGCAACGATTAATTACAGCGCGTGCAGCAGCAGCAGCTCCTTGAAATTAATGGCCGAGGGACACACGAGGACGATACCGAAAAGTCGATTTATCAAGCTGCGGCCGCGTCTCTCTAACGCAAAAAGACAAGTAAAAAGGAGAGAGAGAGAGAGAAAGGGCGCACAAATTACTCTGCAGCCGCGATTAGCGCTCGCGCACCATTGGCCGCGGATGCTGGGCGTGGCTTCTTTCTCACTCCCTTCCGTTCTTTCTCTTTTCTCCTCTTTCTCTCTCTCTCTCTCCCGCACACTCTCAATTATTATTTAATTACGCCTAATTGACGACCGCGCTGAGCGTAACTACTCGTTATTATGACTATAACGCATATAGCAGGCAGCTTGACGAAACTTTTATAGGCCTTCTCTTGTTTTGGTTATAGCGCGATTAGATTGCGATATAGTACGTACGTGATCTGACTTTTTTCTGTGCTGTAGATTGTAATTTCGAAGGGGTTTACAAGCGTTCGATCGTTTTCATACGTGCTGAAAGTAGTGATAAAGATTTGCGATTTGGGTCGATCGTTCTTATAAGGACTGCCGATCGGATGTGGTAAGATTGTGGGATATTCGCACTTGCTTTATGGGTGGAACTGTGTAATATAACTTCTTATTTGCCCGCTCGAGTATATTTGAACGACCAATTGTGGTTTTTTGAGCTTCATCCTCGAGAAACTATGTTTCTCGTATATGTAAGGTACCTCTACTTAATTTTCTCACGGCCTTGTTTAAGAGGTCAGTTATTCATTATGAACTATAGATGGCGGGAGTAAAAATTAATCAAGAAAGTGGACGTTTCTTAATTTTAAGATGCTACAAGTTTTGAAAATATTGATCAGTTATAGTGTATTGAAATATTTCAATCGGATAAGTACTATGTGTCGTTAACTTTCATCTCTTGATATACTTTATAAAACAATTAAACATAAAGAAATATCACAGCGAAAAGTATATATTCGAGATTCGAATTCTGACGAAACAACATAACGGTCGCATCCTCCCGTTACCACACAAAAAGCGAGAGAGACAAGTTTAATAAAAAAAAAGGCCACAACAGTAGCGAAAAAAAAGGAACTGAATTAACGAATCGCCCGAGGGCAATTTAGCCGCGCGCAGGAAAGACTGACGGGTGTATGATATGAAAACGCGCGCGCGCGTGATTTTCGAGCGCGGGCGCGCACATCAGGAACTTGTCGCTCTTTCTCTCTCTCTCTCTCCCTTGCATTCAATAACACGCACTCGCGTATATAAATTGGCCTGACAGTTTAACTATGACAAAGCCACAATAGAATGCACCGTTTCCTGAAACTCGTAATTTCTGCCCCTGCATGTGCTGTATATACATGAAAACGTATGTACTGTTTCGTTCTTCATTTTTTTTTTTGTCGTAGGCGCGCGCGCACTCGCGCTCATTTCGAAACGACGGATATCGCGGACAGTTTAATGTCGCGCGTATATATACATTGCCGCGGTGCTCGTTATAAAATGATCGCTCTCGACTCTTGAATTTCGCCCTGTGTGTATATGTATGTGTGTGCGTATAATATATAACGAGCACGCGATTTCGCGGCGTAATGTTTCTGCGCGCTTGCGCTTGTGTATATAATATAAGTGTCGCGTGTATATGTTGTTTTGAAAGCCAAATTAGTTCAATTTTCAGGGAACTTTTCATTGTTCATTATGATTTTTCTTCGTTTCTTTTTTTTGTGTTTTCGTAATCTTGACCGATTTTTTTTTTCCTCCAAGTTTTGCGAAAAGACACCATTATCTAACGTATATTTGTTTAGCTAAGTTAAATAAGTATGTCGTGATATAAGAAAATCAGATACCTTATTCTTATGTTCAAGTTTGCTTTGAAAATTTGCTTTGCATTTTTGATTGACGTAAATGATGTCTTCTGAAAATCAATCAAATTTCAATGAACTTTACAGTTGGACTTGATTACAGTAGAGGGATACATCTATACATGGATAATCTTCAAATGGGGTGCACATAAACTTTCAAGTTTTTTAGTTTTTTTTTTACATACTTCGAATTAAAATTGTTATTAAGCATGGTTCACGTTAAATTTACGTAGTTAATCTCATTATACTGAATAATTAATAAAATATACAATTTTGTATTAAAACTATAGTTTGACTAATTTAATCAAAATTGACTAATCAAGAAATTAAAAGATAAATTATGTACTCTATATACATCCATCAGAACTAACAATCCATTCGTTCTCACGATCTAACAATGACACAACATTAAAAGCAAGTCGCATAGAGAAAAAACCCGGAGACAAAAAGTATAAAAAAAAAATGAAACGTTGTAATGAGCGAAGGCCAATGAAACTCGTAGCTGGCAACGAGAAATGACAGATCGCCGTCTAATGGTCATAAAGCGCACACACGAGAGAGTCGCCGTATGTATGTGTGTGCGCGCGCGAGGATGATTTTCCGAAACGACAAATGTCAAGCTCCTCCCGCAACAGGCGACCCGCTTCTAAGTGGCCGGCGTTTTGATGACGGTTATTATGATGATGCACTGTTTCCTGCGGCCATGACTGCAGCAGCGTCGCACGCAGGATACGAAAACTTACACGCCACCGCGATGTGCCGAGCGTGACATTTTCGGACCTTTTTTTTAAACTTCTCTCCTTCACATTTGTACGTTATATATAAGTAACACTGAACTCGAATTTCAGTTCTACGACAAAGTGGTTTTGTTTTTCGCGTGCATCCTTTACCTTGATATATTGCAAAACTTATCCAGTTTCTCGCGAAGAAAAAAAAAATTCTCGTCGAGAGCACATATAGAAGAAAAACGATAAGTGTGCATTCAATTGCGATCATTTAATTCACATAGCTATAGAGAGGGAGAGAGAGAGAGCGCGCGCGATGCCAGCTCACGTCTTTCGTAACCTGTAATTTCGCCAAAGTCATTACGTCCTGTATACAAGCCAAATGAAAATAAAAGCCGCGCGCGCTCGATAATTAAACCCTTGGAAATAGCCAGTAAAACTCCGTCTACCATTACACACGAGATTTCACAGAACAGATACATTCGACATTGCAAAATAATAATCGCATCACGAGCGATACGAAAATTCCGTTGCGGAGTATAATACACGTAAAGGAATAAGAAGAAAAAAAAAAGAAAAAAAAAATCTAAACGAACAGTGTTGCATGTACGTATGGTCAACAAGGCATCTCATCATTACGTAAAAGCCTCGTTTACACAGAGCGTTATCGTCGCAAATATGTCATTACGCGCGTATACAGCGAGGATTTTCCGTCGTTGTCGTCGTCGTCGTCGTCGACGACGACAACGTCTACGCCGGAAGTCGAACAGGCTATACACCGCGACAGGTACATGTACATACACACACGTCACTGTCGCGACCGGAAGGTTTTGCGGTACACACTACTCACCCTCTCGTAAAAGGATATCCCATCATCCTCTCCCCGCAAAAACCTCGCTCATTGTTTTGCTTCTTCTTCTTTTTTTTTAATTCTCGTTTTCGGTACCGCGCGATCTTAATACGACTCTTTGTTTGCTTAATAAAGTCGGTGACGATAATGTTCCTGCAAAAGAAAAAAAAAAGATCTCGCTCGGTTGTAAATCGTCGATGCGTCATATTTGCGGAGAAATCTAAAGTTTACGCATTACCTCGCCGCCGCGACGACTTGCGTGCATTGCGCAAGAAGATTGTTATTTTTATTCCGCTATAAGGCAAATAATACTCTAGTCGCGATTAATTGGGTTACACAACTGTGAAATCGCGGTGACATGCGAGACAGTTTACTCACTCTGCTGAATCAACGATCCATCGTCATATTTTCTATATATGCAAGACGCTTAAAAAAAGAAAAATCTTGTTAGTCGAAAAATACAGCAGGGCAAAGTTATATATAATCGAGAAAACTGTCACGCCAATAGAGTGCGAGCTTTATCAGCATGAAGCCCAAGCGCGGGATAACGAGTTAAGCTCGGTGGCGAGTCTATATAGAGAACATAAGAGAGAGAAAGAGCTGCGGGTATATAGCAGCATAGCGCGGGCTTGGATAATAATATAATTCGATTGGAGGGGTGAGAGGGAGAGAGAGAAAGCTGGCGAACGCCAGCGAGTCAATAAAGAGGCTCCCTTTAATCAGGTTAGTTCGTTATCGCGTTAGCCGCCGGCTGATATCGGGCCTGGAATATCAATTATAGTGATTAACCAAGACGCTCTCTCTCTCTCTCTCGCAAACTTCGTCGCGAGCGAGAACGCGCGCAATTCCAGCCAGCCGAGCGGAGAATAACACCTTTTGTCTGTCGCGCAGAGCCAAATTAGCCAGCAGCGGATATTCCTCCCCGCGCTTGTCTTCGCTTGGCATTTCAATCACCTCTCTCTCACTTGCAGCTTCACCTGTCGTCGTGAACCACCCTATCTCCTAGCCCCTCGATGTAGAGCTAATGCTCCTGGCTGCGACTGCGGCTCGGAGTTTGCGGACTTTGGGATGCAGCCGCCCGCGAGCTGCTTTGATCAACGGAAAAGAAGATAATTCATAGGCTAACTCGTTTTTCAACGATTGCGGATTTATTTGAAGTGATTGGTGTCTTATTTTTTTTTATAGAATTGTAAAAGGTTTCGATGGATGATTTATATAAGATGTAACTTTTTGCATTTGCATCAAAGTTCTCATTTGTAAATCAAAGCTGAATCACATTGCATTTGAATTTAAAAACCAGCTGAATTGTCACTCGCCAACTGTAGCATAATTCATAAATCAACCAATAACAACAGAAAGTCATGAAGCACGCTAGAATACAACATTAATAAGAACTGACATAATTCACGTCCCCTTAAGTAGCTCGAAAAATCGAGTTTTCCCGATAAACCCGAACAATCGCACTCGTCATCAGTACATTATAGTTCCCCAAAAATAAGGCATCAGCAGCAGCAGCAAAAACCCAACAACCGCATTCACTATATACTGACCATTATATCAGAATCGCATCGTCAAGCATTAGACGTGAAGTGTTCAGTAGAGTATGAGGAGAGAGAGAGACAGAGAGAAAAGGCGCGAATTCGCTACGGTTTCGTGATTCGCATCAATTAAGGGACCTCACAGCAGCGTTCGAGTGGTATTATAATGTGAAATCAGATGCCTTGAGGCGCCGCCATTAACGCACGCATACACACAGCTGTATATATGTGTGTAGTTTGGAAAGGGCCATTGTTAACAATTAGTGCTAACCAAGCGTTAACAGCGCGTACTACTACTACTACGACTATACTACTCGGACTAATTGACAGATTCAATTTCACCGCGACAATGGCCCAAAGTGCGAGTACGCGTGCGAGACATCCTACTGTGCGCGCACACTTCGAACTCTCTATATGTGTGGCTACGTATGTACATATACTTCCGCCTCGATTAGCTGCTTTTCTGGCATTTTTTTCGACTGTAGCTGATGGGATAACAAACGTTGCTGTTATCGTTTGGAGAAATGTGTTGACATACAGTTTATTTCTGATGAGAACTTTTACAGTTTCGGAGTTATAGGCATCTTCATGCATGAAACGCTCATTCAAAAAATCATCTCGGAAAAAAAAACTTCCATCAAGAGAAGAATCGAGTTATTGCCGTACGATCATTTATTAACAACTATAAAACACAAATCTTTACATTACACAAAAGCTTTGAAATCAAAGCTTTATTCCGACGATTATACTACTCTGCCACACACAGTCAATCACGTTATACAACCGCGATCCCCCGACACAACCACACACATACATATACACGAAGCAAACACAGCCGGCCAAACATAAATTGTCGTCGTCCACACACACACCGCGCTCGCTCACTAATGACTCTAAATCTCAACAATGAAGCACGCGAGTAAGACGTCAAAGAGATGAGAGTGTGAGAGAGAGCGCCAATAAAAAAATTCTCCCCTTCCCAAAAAAAAAAAAAAAACTCGTCACCTTTTAACACGATCGTCTCTCTGCCATATGTCTCTTTCGGCATCTCACTGAAAAATGAAAAGTCGGCTCGTGCCGTCACGCCGATTTCGCGATTCTCTCTCTCACTCGCGCGCAATAATCTCTCGTGCAAACAACGCGCGATGAATTATATCGTAGAATCAAAATAATTCGATACTTATGTAGGGTGAAGGCGCGCGTGTCGGATCAACTTGAAAACAAAAAAAAAAGAAGGGAGTCGCGCACCCTCGTCCGATCTGCGTTTTAACGTAAAAAGTATCGCCTTTTGAATGAAAAATAAAAATTCTTCGATCGCGCTCGCACGCCACACGTGTGAAAGAGACGGCATTTTTTTTTCTGTGATTGTCGCTCGGCGGGAGGTATTAAAGAATCGTGATTGATGAAACGGAATCACGCGTCGGTCGATATATATATATTTATTCATTCACGGCTCTCTCGACATAACGGCTCTATTAAGCTCTCTATATGCCTCGCTTTCGTGTCTAATACTATAGCCTCGAGGCATATAGAGTTAATGCTGTGATTTGGAAAGTGGCTTGTGTGTGTGTGTGTTAGCTTGAAAAGATATATTCAATAGACCACTGAAAATTGTTAGCGAAGATTTGTGCTGTGGCGTGACGTTCTCGCTTTTAATAACGAAAACAATGTATATCTTTTTTCTCGCGCGTTCACGCGATATTCAATATCTGCTATTAAGGAAATTTGACTTTCAACACGCCCTGCAGAAAAAAAAACTATGTTACGCACAGACGTAGAAACGCGGAATAATAGTCTTCTATAGACACACATCCGAGAAACACACAAAACGCATAGGTGAAAAACAACGCAGGCAATTTTGACTTGACGCAGAACTAAAAATAAAAAAAAAGTCCGTGCCATTTCGACGCGTGTGCAGGTCTAATTGAAAAGAGGCGAAAATAAACAGGCTGCTGCACACGCGACCCATTGTCCGCAAGCTAATTTTGGCTTTCTTCGGCAGGGTATAATAATGACAATACTCACGCTGTCTCACACGCGCACGAGTGCACTTTTATATTTCTTATAGCTTACATTCAGCTTCTGCCAGTTTCTAAAAGACGTGTCTCTCTCTCTCTCTTTCTTTTCGGCTGTCAATCCCTTGCATATGTGCCAAACGCTTCTTCTTTTTCTTCAAATCCTTTTCTTTGCGCGAGAGCTGAATGTCATAGCGTGAGTTTAGATAATTGCTATGTGTAAACGCCGCAAACGTGTCTTTTTTCTTCAATTCTTTCAACTTCTCACTTGTTCGATTTTTTTTTCTTCAAAAGTCGATCATATAATACACATCGCTTCTGCGAATAAACAAATCCATCCCCCATAGACGCGCAGCGAAGTCTATACGGTTAAAAGCCAATAATTAGAAAAAGAAGCAAACGCGTCGAGTCGAGTATAAGAGGCGTCAGGTGGCCCGTAAAGTAGACACAATGGCTCAATCCGAGATGAAAATCCAGCCGGATAAATCTCCCATTCAAATGCAACGCGTGCACACACACACATACGGAGAGAGCTAAATATATGTATATCGGGGCCCCTTTGGTGGCCTAAGTAGGTACTTAGTTGCACATTTGGCTCGAGGGTTTTTAGCTCTCCTTTTTTTTTTCTTTTAGCCGCGCGCGCGCGACCCTTATCGCTCATACGTGTGATGTTGCGATCGCGCGCGATATCGACGATCTAAATCCAAAAGCGACCGCCGACCTTTTATCTCGAAAGCGGGTATATGTATTCTCGTATGGATTGTGTAATGTACTTGAAAATTTGAGGTGCTCGGAGAGAGAGATCTTTTTTTTTTGAGAGCGGTTTATGGGTAGATTGAGATATTACTGGATGATTGTTTAGCGTGTATGAAAGTTTGTTGGGTTAATTTTTTTTAATTCAGGATACATCTTCTACATTCGTACATAAAAATCCTAACTCCATCTGTGACAATAAATCAACTTTTTTAATACATATAAGTTAAATATACAAGCCCCCTACGAAACTGAACTATATACTATTTATCGATAATTATCTAAAGAATTTTACAAACGTAGCGTGTCCCTCTAGTTTGAATCTACCTATTCAATACTAAATATTTGAACACGTTTTACTTAAAATTTTTTTTTCCATTCGACGGCAATAACCTGAAACTCTAACTATCATAAATGTACAAATAAACGACAAAGCAGAAGACATCAGACTGAATTTCGGGTAGATTCGGTGGAGCATAGTGCAATCCTATAATGTTTATGGATCCGCGATCCATGCGAGAACCGCGATTAATGACTTTGACGACTCATCATTTCAGAACGCACAGACAGATTTCGACGAAACTCGGTGCGTCGACTCTAAGATTGAAATTTATCAGGAACTTGAATGGGAGCGGGCAATTGACTCAAGAGAGCAATAATTTGGAGTACCGAGCGATACGCGAGTCGCTGAGTCTATCAAAAATTTCGTTTGTCATCAGCTACACCTTCGTAAATAAAAGAAAGTAAGTATAGTCTTCGTTTACTATTCGAAATTTAACCATGAAAAAAGAGAGAGTTGATGATACAATGAAATTAAATTTCGAACAAATAATTGGAATCCTTCGCATCGTCAAGACCCACAAGCTGATTTGTCGCAAATCCTTGAAACATATGTATTTGGAATCATCGCGAAAACATCTGCCATCAATACTACTTGAGAGAGCCCTACATATATATCGCTTTCTCCCCTCCACGCATATCGGCAGGTGGTCGTGTACAATCCTTGCCAATTACCCACGTATATATATATATATAGTCTCTCGTCGCGTATCATCCTCCCTCGCGCGCGACTGGCGTATATCGGGGGAAAACTGGATTTGAAACCGTGCGGCGACGTGCTAACTAGCAGAAGACAAACGACGGATAGGATGAGGAAAAGAGAGGGATATGCGTGTGCCTTGAAGTTGGAAGCAATGCCATTAAAATTAGCCTCGACGAAAATTGAATTGAAACCGCTGTGTATCTGTGTGATATGTATTAGTGTGCGCAAGCGAAAATGCGTGAGTATCGGGTTGGGATATAGATATACATAGCTATTATACACGCTACGAATAGCTTAGGTTGGTTAGTTAGCGTGCAAGTACACGTATCAAAGGCACTCAGAATCCGAGAGCGAGAGAGAGCTTAACAAAGCAGCTCCCGTATGTATACCGTCGGAGTATTATTAGCTTGCCAAGCGTGTCACGTAGATGCCTTACCTTGCTACCACCACCGCACCACCGAAAGCATAGCTCCGTCGCCGCCGAAATCTCGCGTGCGTGCGAGAGAACGACAGCTGCCGCACCACCACCACCACCACCGCCTTTATGTCTTTCGTTATAAAGCCAATGCTTTCTCTCCGCAAGCAGTTACTATTATATATAGGTAGATCCTCTTTTTGACGTGGTTCAACTTGCTTGCGCTTTACTTGCCAGTTCAACGAGATTTTCCTATCGCGAAGCTTGTCGGAAGACTCGCGTTGCTGTTGTTTTGATATAGTCGAGAGGAGAATCCACTATCTACTATCCACTATCCATTATCTACTATCCACTATCCACTATCCACTATATAATAAAAATAGGCGAGCTGCGAAGTCAGTTAGTATCGAATATCGGATGTTCGAATTCGTTCATATCGAAATTTGAAAATGTGTAGAACGTTCGAAATTAAATTTATTTCTGTGCTTACTTTTGCAATCTGCAATCTGCGCCGCAAAGCGCCTCTTAATTGCTATAGTATACTTTATTTTTGAAGCGATATGCGAGCTTGCGCTTCATGAGACTTTTTTTTATAATTGCTGTTAGGATTTGTTCGCCATTGAACTCTAATAAAACAAAAGGACATCATGCTTTTGACGTCATTCTTACAGTAATTCTCGAATTTGAAAAGCTCGCTATCGGAACCATAAATAACATCTTAGCTTGAAAATTGCTTGTGAGAAATCAGAATATGAGACGACATCTAGAGACATAGAAAGAAATTACTTCATTATTTTTATGATTGGTGCATCACTTCAAATTTTTATAATGAATATTGGCGAATCACAGAAAATTATATTTCGACTAAAATAAAATAATAATAAATGTTCAATTTTCGAACCCTCATAAAAATATTGTATTTGAAATACGCAACTGCGAAGCATACTTTCGAATGCAGGTCACGTAAATCAGCCCTCAAATAGATATATAAGACGCGGTAAAAAAGAAAAGTTGAAAAAAAATTCAAATGAGATTATTTAGCATGAGTCTCGCGCGGGCTATACGAAGAGACGATTTCCAAACAGATATCCTTATAAAACCGTAAATAAGTGATGGGCGAGCGCGAATGGAGGCTATACTACACAAAAGGGCGTCTTTTATCCACATTAGGCGTTTCCGACTATCATAAAACGACTGCTGAGAGCTAAAGAAAAAAAAAAAAATAAGAAGGGCGGCTCAGTTGGATTATATATAGTAGAGAGACGAGAACAAAAGGCCAAAGAGCAATAACTACTTAGCGAGTTATATAGTTGACGCGAAAAGCACATATATACACAGAGAGAGAGGGAGGATGGAAAAAAGAGTGGCAGCAGCGTTAAGCCGATTTCCCGGCGTCGTCGTCTTATAGCCGCAGGGCAAAAGCAAGCAAGGCGAGAGTGCGGTTATATCTTTATAAATGGAAGCGCTCTCACCTATGGCCAGTATCGCTCATGGGATTTGCAAAATTATGCGTCTTTTGTTGTATATGCTCTCTCTCTCTCCCTTTTCATCTATAGGAGTATTTTTCTCGCTTCCTCTCTTGAGCTTTTATTTTCCTAGCGCTTGCAGCTGATTCGTCATATTTTACTTTTTCAAAAACTTTGTACAAGAAGAGTTTGAGATTATTACAATTTTTTCCGACATAAAGTGTATGAGAGGAAAAACATTTTACAAGTTTCAAACGGAATACTTTGAATTGTCGCAAAACTATGGATTAGTTAGAATTACATGGTTAAAGAAGTTTCTGCAAGTAATGCGTGCTTAACTGCAGCAGTTAGCGAGATTTGCAAGTATATGATAACAGTTTTCAAATGATGCCTTTGTCGCAAGTATACGCAGTTTTAAAGTGGAGCTTGTTACAGAATAATGATACATTATTCACAACTATGTTCTTTTGTTTATTACCGTTTATTCAAAATACCAATTATGAGTCGACTATTTTTCGCGGAGTCGAAGACGGATAAGAATAGAGAATACAAATTGTAAGGTTTGGAACTACGATGAACACGTTGAAAAAACTTTCAATTTTTTTTTTCAAATAAAGTAATTTTGAATTTTTTCGTTTTTTTTTGAAATTTGATAACTCTGAGAAATTGGAAATGGAATTGAATATTATTTGAATTAAAATTTCAAAGTCGCTTCTCAGAAGAGACTGGTGCTGCCATCCTTCGTGACGTCATCAATCATCCGGAAGGATTCAAACTCTACATTATCTTTTTTTTACCGACGTGGGGTAATTTGGCAATTAACTGTTTTCAAAAATTTTAAGGTTAAATTTTCTGAAGTAAACACAGGTGAAAATATGTAATTTTAGATTTTGTTGAGTTCCGTTTATTCATTTATTATATTGTTGTAAGATCTATTTTTATTGACGCAAATCATGTTAGAGAAAACAGAAATGACAGACAATCAGCAGTTATCAAAAGAAGATTATTTAATAAGACGTGCAAATGAGGCTCTGGCCACAGATATTTATGCTGCTAAATCATGGTTAATTACTGCTAAATCTTTATTTCCTCATAGTGCTAAAATCCAGGTACATGAAATTATAAATGTCAAGTGAAAATAAAAATTGACTCCACTGTTAGATTTTATAAGATGTGCTTTCTTATAAATAAATTTTGTGTATGAAATATTTTCTAGTTCGAGGCCTATCGACTGGAAAAACTGTCAAAAAATGTCAAAGAAGCAGCCAAATGTTTCAGTGAAATGTTAGTTTCAAGATTAATATATATTACGGAGGAATAAATTACCATTACTACTTTTACATAATTTATTTTTCAGCTTTCAAAATTTTCCTGACGACAGAGATATATGGAAAGAAATTGAAAGGATAACTTCTTCGTTAAGATCTGAACAATGTGACGAGGAAGCTGAGTTATTGTGCCAGATGTTTCAGCACGTACCTCAAGATCTTCAGCACCGATTATTAATTATGACTGCAGATCACAGTGAAGATACAATGGAACATTGTAAATTATTATTATTGTTACTGAAACGTTTTCCTCAAACAATAGCCACTCACGGAGTAAGTTTGATTAAATACTGAATGAATTTTCAATCTCACTGAATGAGTTCATTCAACACACATATTTATTACAGCCTAGATTAGTGGAAACCTTATTGACAGCTGAAAAACATAGTCACCCAGGAAAAGCTGTGAATGGATTCAGAAAGTTATTAGCTTGTGAGGCTCTGCCTCTCCTTGGTGGAGCTCCTGTTGACTTGAATCCAAGACTGAGCTTAAGGTTGCTGTGTAAAGCAGTAGATTTTTATTTTGCTTACATACAACAACCTCAAGATTCTCAAATCGCAAAACCATGGGATAGATTATTCCAAGTTGTAGAATTGATTGGTAAAAAGATGGGCTGGGAGTTGAGCAATCTATTTACGTTACCCTGGAATCGAGATGGTTATTGTGATAGAATTCAACAGTATGCAAGTTTGAACTCTGCAAGCTTAAATGAAGAGCTTATTTTGCGACAATTGCTAATATGTTCAATAGTGGTATTGATAAGGATATTAACTGAACATGCTTCGTTAATAAATAATGATGAGACTTCTTACTTCCTTGTAGAGGCTTTTGTGGAACCAGTTGTATCATGTAAGTGAAATTTGATGAACAAGTATCTTACATTAACATTAATTTTTAATTATTTTCATTTTAGATAGTACAGAGGCTAAAGTCAAAAAACGGAAAAGGGAAGAGTCTCCTGGATTTGTGATTACTTGTGATGGCGAATACAGTGGTAATGGTTTAGCTTTGGCAGTGAGACTGTACGATCTGATTCACAGTAGTGAACATCTGCAGAGGGAAACTGTCAAATTAGTTCAACAAATGCGTTTAGAAACTTGGTTGAATCCTTTTTTGAACGATCTTGCAATGTACAAAGGCATGCATCATGAACTTTTACTCAGGCTCCCCCAGGAAACAAATAGTTTGAGTACTCAGCTGCGACTAGCAAGTACCTGTTTTTGTGTCAAAGACTATAAGGTTTGTGATTATGGAGTGCACACCATCATAATTAAATTAACTACTGAAAAATTATACTTTGCAGGCCATGATTGAGTACATAACGATGGCAGCAAACTCTCTACCAAGCGCAAGTGGAAAAATTTCCAATAATTTGACAGTACCAGGACTTAGGCATTTACATTATTTGACTTTAGCTAGGTTTCCCGTTCTACAGTATTGCTGTAGATTACTTCTTTCTGCCATCAAAGTACGTCATTATTATATTTTTGTTTGGATCCATTTAGCACGACTCAATAACAACTCGTCTTATTACAGGAAAGTTTTTCGTGGCCTGGAGGAGGTGGTGATTTAGCCATTGGCCATGCACTAGTTTTAATGCAAATAGATTGGCCACAAGAAGCGCTGATGTTGAACGCTCTCACGAAACAAATTCTCAGTAGAAAAACTTTCAGCTATCCGCTGTTTCAAGCTTATGTTATTAATGTTGATATTTTAGAAGAATTAACTTATTTGTGGACTGAGCAAGGTGGGGGAGTTCATCTTGACATAGCTGTAAATACTGGAATTTTGCAGAGTAAGTGGCAGTTGAAGATACAGATTTTATTAAGATGTTCACTGTGATAATCAATGCATATTTTGTCGTCCTGTAGATCGCCGAATATCCACCAGAGGAGCCGACAAAGGCGTCCGCGAAGAAGTAAGACTAACGATGAGACGGCAAGCAGCCAGAGATGGTGTTGATCCACTTGACGAATTGCTTCAGAGATTTATTTTAAACGAAAAGAAAGCCTTGCAACATAGTTTAATTTTACGATGAAATACAAACTAATTGATTTTTCTAATAATAAATATTTGCATTTTACCCAACGGTATGTTTTTAAAAACAATTATTAACAGTAGTTTTGATTTGAAAATGGTTCTTTTTCAAAGTATTTATTTACCTTCCTAAATTCAACATTTCCATAATAATTATATTTTTTATAAAACTAAGAATGGTAGTAACAGTATTTCTTTGTTATAAATTCGTAATCGAAAAGTTTTTATTTTACAAAATGCTATAATAATATAAATAACACTATAAGACAGCATCAATGAATAACAATATCGCATCACAAATAAACGGGCCTTGTTACAGTTGGTCTTTACTGCATAAATGACAGAAAAACTTATTTTCGTCAGATAAATGTTGCATACGATTGCTTTCTACGTTTGCGAAACTTCCAAGCTTTCAATTTCTAAATAAAAAAAATTGCATGCTTTTTTTTCATTCTTAGTGCTAGTATACAAAATAATATTAATTTTTAATATATCTTTCATATTCAGTTCCTTGTTACTACGTCTAGTCTTGACTTTCGTAACATCAACTTGAAATAATATTCTCATTATAAAAGTTCTTACAACAAATACAGAGGCACCTGCAATGATATCATATTTCAGCGAAAAAAAATTAATTCAAACTTCATTATAAACGTGAACAAATTTAAAACTTGAAAATTATAAATTCCAATTACATCTATTTACAAATTCACCCCTTTCTGGATACCTGTTGTATCATTTAGTAGCATTTCTAACCAGTATCAATTTCTTGTTTTATAATTTTTAGATATCGGTAGCGTTAATACAAACAAATAAGTAAAAAAAAAGTAATCAAATTTTGAAACATAAAGCTGGAAGAAACCAGCTTCCACATTACAAATAATTGATTTATCTGATATAAACGCCCAATTGGAGAGCAACTTGTAATAATACTTTGATTCCTGGCATGAATGAGGCGATGAGACTGAAGTCTGGTCCTGAGACTAACTGCGTGTGTATGGACAAGCCCCCTGGATAGTCTCCAGTTTGAATTGCATTACAAATTTGATGAAGGCCTTGTAATGTATTTGGCGAAATCTGTAATATTCGAAAAAAAAATAGTTACGTTTTAATGTAATTGTCCTTGACATATAACTACTTATTTAAATACACAAAGTGTACTCACTTTCTGTTCTCTAAGGCAGTCATAGAAAACTTCCAACTTTTTGCTTACGTCATCTATCTTTTTCTTTATTTGCTAAAAATAATAGAAAATTTGAATTAGCAATTATGCACAAGAAATATATATAATTCAATTGATTTAGTGTTTACCGGATTTCTCGCATTTCCAAAGCATCGATCTTTCAATTCGTTAAACACCGTCTCCAGCTGTTTGTGCTCCTCCGGAATGGGGGCTTTTGGTTTTTCAGGCTCGGGAGCGCGAACAATTTGAGCAGGTTGCACGGGCGGCTCAGCGGGTCTGTTGTATTGCGGTACTCCGGGCATTCCAGGTACTCCTTGCGCAGGAATGTTATGATTGTACTGATTGAATTGATTGTACGCAGCTTGCTGAGCTTGCTGATACGCCTGCTGCTGGTAGCCTGGATCTTGCTGATACACCTGTCGATTGCAAAAGCAATGTGTTTATTGAATAAGTATTCTCTGGTAAATGCAAACTTTTTACTAATGAACTTACTGTTGGCTCTGGCTGTGGTGGAGCTGCTCCACTCAACGGATGTTGAATCGGATCTTGTTTTTGGAACTGCGATTTTTGCTGTTAAAAAAATTAGTTGCGATTGTTTATTTGCCATATGCCGAAACTTTATCATTAGTAAACGATTAGCATACTCAACAAAATTTTCAAAAATGAATTAAATAAATATTTAGTCGATAGCCAAAAGGATTTTCTTAGAATGGAATTCTATCTGAGTGATATGTTACGTTTTTACGATTATAAAAAAAGACATTTGATTATGTATCACGTACATGATTTTCACAGCGTCATGTACCGTGGACTGTGGCGTAGATTGTTTTTTTTTTCATGTCAAGATTTCTCAGTAAATTAAAATCGAACACAAATCATGATTCAGCGGTAGAATGAATTTTTCTATCGGAAAAAAACGTGTTGCATAGCGTATATAAAAAAACAAGCGTTGTACTACATAAAAAAAAAAAATATTGAAAAAAAATCGATGATATTTAGCAGGATAATCAATTCACGCAGGGCAATGCATATTTCTCTACCTTCGCATCGATACCCTTTGCGTATTTCGCTTTCCACTTCCTGCTGCCAGCGTGCTCCGCACACATTTCGTTTTTGACGACTAAAGCCATAACCGGCTAAATATTTATCAATAATATCAAATTAAACATAATAAATTCAATAAAATCTACACTATTCTAATGATGCGGCTGTTATTTTCACAAAAAAATTTTATTTTCTTTTATCAATGAAAAAAATTGAAACGATCATAATTTACTTCAATTCCACTCCCGAGCTACGGATAAAACTCGTACATATCCTTCAAAAATGTATGCACGTTTAAAAAGCTTTCAAAAAATTTTAAGCATCCCAGCATCAAAAATATACGAAAAGAAAATGTACCTGTGATTTAGCAGACTTCATGATAGGTGGATCATTCCATCCCGACGGTTGGGGCTCCGGTTGGTATTGATTTTCGTTCGGATAACCAGCGGATTGAGGAGGCTGTACATTTTGTTGCAGGGCACTTGGATCGTAGATCGATTGCGGTTTGTTGGAGCTAGGACTTAACATACTAGACTGCGACTGCCTTTGCTGTAGCTCTGGTTCTGCGGGATTGTAAATTGTGCTCTGAGCTGGGTTGGTGCCGTAGCCTCCGAAATTGCCCATTGACTGTGGCTGTTGAGTCTATGAAAATAATAATCATTTAATAAAACGCTCATTACCCAAAAATATTACGGTTCTTTGAAAATGTGTCCCACCATGTATGGTGATTGTGCAGGAAAACTGCCAGGTGGAGAGAAAGGCTGCGACTGTATAGGATTGCCATACATCGGCTGACTTTGTCCGTAACCAGTCGCGCCATAAGTTGGTCCAGATTTAACAGACGGATCCAAAATGTACTTCGACTTGGATTGAGGTCCTACACTAGGAGGTCTCGAGCCGCTCAAACTGCCACCACTCTGACTGGCTGCAGGAGGTGGTGGAGGCACGGCTGGTGTCATGGATTGCTGACCGAAATTGGTGTAAGGATCTGCGGCTTGACTCGACAGAGGTGATGCTGGCGTGAATTGATTTATGGGTGCTGGTTGTGCAGCTCCGAACGGTTGGCTGCCGTAGGGTTGTTTTGTGGGAGCTGTGTTCCACGAGGGTACCTGCGACGGTTGAACTGGCGCCGGGATCTGCTGAACGGGAGTGAACATACTTTGAGCGCTGCCTGGCAGCGACTTTCTTGGTAATGCTTGATTTTGGGCGTACATGTTTGGTTGCTGTCAAGTAAAGGAAAAAGATCGTTAATAAATGACAATGAAAAATATTGCACAAGCTTGATACTCACTGTGTAACGAGCATTTTGAGACAAATTCTGACGTTGAGACTCCATCGAGATGTGCCCCAAAGCTTTGTAAAGTCTGTCGCGTAACATGACGATTCTCGGCTCTTGACTATTACCGAGATAACTGAGAGCAGCATCGAGATCTCCCTCGGCTGCCAGCATTTCCGCGTAGCGCGTTAGAACGGCCGCAGTGCTACCATCGATGTTAATCTCGTGCGTTGTGTGGAATTCAAGAGCTTTGCGTAGCATCATGACAAATTCAACCGTTTCCTGGATGCCAGTATCCGTCGACTCGACTGCTTTGTTGAGATTGCCGGAGCAGATGTAACATATCTGAGCCTCTTTCCTGAGATTTGCATTTTCACTCGCGGCAAGACGATCTCCCAAGATGTCTGTCGATCGAATAAACAATTATTATATTTACAACAAATAAAGAACGAAGTTATTTTAAAATGCGGCTGTGAAGCTTACCACATAAAGCACTGCGTTCAGCGGGAGCGATATGTGTGAAGATTCCAACTAAAGCTTCTTTCCAGCTTGTAATATCGCAATTCTTAACGAGGTCGACCCAATTTTCACTGACCACTGAATTGATCAGCGAGTTCAAAGCGCCGGAGTGCTCCGTAAAGTATTTGTACTGCGTCTGTACCAATAAATCTGGTCCGCCCGCCATTGCAAGAATTATAGCATCCGCGTATCTTTTATTCTCGAAACATAAGGATACGGCAGCGTCGATGTTTCCTAATAGGATCGCTTGTGTGATGAGACCTTCGCTGTCTGTGAAATAATTAAATAAAATAAAATAATTTAATTCAAAATGAAATGGAAAATGAATTCTCATGCTAGTAAGTTTATTACCGTCAGATGTGTTTATCCTGTAACCGGTATCTATGGGCTTGGAAGCTTTTGTCGGCGTGACTGACTTCCTCTGTTCTTGTTCAGCAATAGCATCGAAAGCTGCACTTCCATCAAAACCGTTCATGCTCTATTGCAATTGAAATTCATTTATTAAAATATATCATCCACAAACAAATTTTCAATTCACATGCAGTAGTTACTCACATTGTTCAATTTTGAAATACCATCAGCAAGCGCATCGACCTCTTGTTGCGGCAAAAACTGATTCAATTTATTATTCATTTCATCTATATTGTGCCCTAAAAGTGACAATATCTCTTGCGTTACGTTTTCACCAAAGTAGGCATTGACACAACTCCAAACTTTCCCCTTATGTTCGTCCGGCGCAGTATCAATTTTATTCTGACAGAAGTTGCCAAAGAGATTGTTCTTTAAAGCAGCCTCCAATTCGTTAGAACGTTGAATGAGTTCAGGATCGGTGATGACTTGAGATACGTAAGCTTTTTTAACTGTAGTTGGTGGAATTTTTGTATCAATTGGCTCGTTTTCAAAAATGGTTAATTTTCCACCAAACTGTAAAAAATTAGATTGATTCGTTGTTACTTCAAGTAAAAATAATGCTAAATACGAGCTTTTTAGTTTTATTATAAATTAAATTACCCCGAATGATGCGCCAAAAGGTCTTTTCAGCCATTTGGGTGCTTTTTTAAGTACCGCCGCCGACTCTGTTCTTAATGTGGGTAGAGCTTGCGTGAATGGATCCATACCAGGGAATGAATCTACTATTTTATTAGCGGTTTCTGCAGATGCTTGATTGTGACCTCCCAATAGTGAATAAACAGTAGCCAAACCATCAAAACTTGTTCCAACAATCAAACCAGGATTGCGAGGACACCAAGACACATCAAAATTGAATTGATTGGTTTGTGCCAGCTCACAGGTAACTTCGCCATTCTAAAATTGGTTTTAACAGTGGTAAATCAATTGTTAAATAACATGCTCTTAAAATTATATCACTTACTGCAGCATCTGAGTTGGGGTTCCAACAAAGAATCCTGTTATCTTTTGCACAGCTGAGAAGAAGATCTGAATCATGAGGATTCCAAGCAATGGACAAAACTCCTCTTTGATGATTGTGTAAAGTTTTTAGTGGCGATGTAGCAAACCTCAAATCCCATAACTCAATAATTGGAGATTGATCATCTTCAGAAGCAAGGCAAAGTTGTGTTGGTACATCTGGATGCCATTGCACAGATTTCCATCTCACCTGAAATAGTTATTGAAATTTTTAACATACAATTGTACACATTTTGAAAACGTGAAAATTTTGGTATTTATTTTTACCCTAGAATTTGGATCACTCAATTTTATTATAGCTTCATTCTTTTTAAGATCCCAAATAACACATCTTTGAGAAAAAGTGGAGGCAAGAATATGTTGTACTGGGAAGAAACAAATAAATATATTAGTTTTTCCATGCTATTTTACTAGTTTAGCTTAACTTATACAACATACCTTGTTTATTCCATGCTATATCCTGAACATCTTCATCAGGTGTGCTTTTACCACCAGGAGTCATGGGTTTAGCAGTGTTGTTAAGGTCCCAGATATAAATTTCACTTTCTGTAGCACCAGTTGCCAACAAATGAGATTTGAATGGATTAAAGTCCATTGCTCTCACTGGCCCCTTATGCTTTTCTGAACTGCTAATGAGACAATTACTGTCGCCAGCCAGCATTTTTGCAACTGAATAAATTTTGATTTTGCCATGATCGCAACCTCCAACAATGATACCAGCTGGATTATTAGCATCAGAACTCCAAGCTATTTTGTGGAACCTGAAATTTAAAGTAATCAATTATTGTCACTATCTTTTAAGTGATGATATGACAAATTATAACCAAATCATACCTATGATCACTTGGCACACTAGTCTTGAGTTGCATATCATAACCAGGCTGTTGGAGGTTGAGCGAATACAAGTCCAAGCTTGCATTAGTGTCAAAACTGGCATCTAATTGTTGTGCTGCAGTTCCGGCTGCCAACAGAATTGGGTACTGAGAAGGTGGCGACCATGCCACATTGACAGTTTTGTGTAATTCCTTAACCTTCATCTTGATATCTAAAAAGTTTCAATTAAAGTCACTTCATTTCAACACTCACTATTTACAATTTGTGGCTTTCATCAATAAACACTAAGAAGATACTGTAAAAGATTAGTTTTCAAGATTGCATCAGCCATATTAATAAGCAATAGACATCTGCTCTGTTGTTATTAACCTCTTCAACACTAAAGATAGCTAAACGTTTCAGGAAACACTGCTAAATCACTCCTAGTTACGTAATTCCCGAAAATTATTAGTAATTTCGAGAAAATTAAAAGGATTAGTGACCCCTGTCAAATGATAACGCTAGTAATACAAATTAGAGCACTAAAATTGAAGCCGAAAGGAAATCAACTTGAAAAGCTCGCGATCGACACTTCACAGTATACCTTTTAACTTTCCAATAAGCGCTAAAAAAATAGGAAATTATGCAAATCTTCAGGAAATCGCAAATACCGCATCCATCGGTATTCCGTCAGCTCGACTTCTTGCCTTCCAACGTGGCGAGCTGCTGCAGCTGCATATGTACAGATACATATCTGTTATTTTTTACCCGGGGTGGCAGCACCTCTCGTCTCGGTCCTGATCGCCTCCGTCCCTCCACGAATTCAAATTGAAATATGTATGCTGACTACAAACAATCGGTTCTTAGACAGGATGCTATTTTCGTCCTAACCATTGATCTATTTATATCTTCGTTGAGAATTTACGCCAAAAATATTCGAGTAAATTTTCTTCCGTATTTATGACAAATATATATAGGTATATATAATTGTGAATTTTTGAGAAGCTATTTAAATGCCAAGTTTCTATTTATGGATGTACAATTTTCAATTGTCAATAGTCATATAAATTCAAGAACCTCCAAAAATTCCATTTTTATTAATAGAATATACGTAAATTAATTATTAACATGTATTAATTGATTTATTCAATAATTATTGTTGTTGCATAAGCATCAACTCCGTTTTAAATAAAATAGAAAAGATAATTCAATTCATCTCAATAATTTTCATCTACGAGTAGGTAACACGTGTCAACATAGAAGTAAACCGCGTTGGTTCATCATAATAATAATCATCATAATAACAGTTTATTGAAAAAATTAAGGGAAATAACGCAGCGCCGTAGAGCTGTCTACTGTCTAGTGGCGCTGACGCAGCCACGCTGAAACGTTGTCCAATCGGAGTCGACCACGATCAAAATCCAGGGGCTTCTAAAACTTCTGCTAGGATGGCAGGGTTTCAATTTGTCTGGTTAATTTTAGTTAATTTATTGTTAAGTTTAGTTATTTGTCTCGCTGGGTAAGTAACACACGATTATCTCATATATTTTCAATTTTTCAACATTCAATTTTGGATTTTGGAGTATTTATAGTGAAACATAACCTCTCAAATCGTAAACAGTAATGCATCTTTTCGATATTTTACATTTAAAGTTGTTGAATATTGTTTAATTTGCAATGATTTTACTGCGAAATTTCTCGTAAACATTAAAAAATGTTAAATAACGTTCTTTTTTTATTGAATAACATTTACATTATTAAACAGTGACTATTGACAGCTTAGTATATCCATACTGTCAAATCACTGTACATTTGTCTACTAATCAATAAATTGCGATTTAATTCAATCAATTTTTCACTGCAGAAGAGACTTCTATGCCATATTAGGTGTAACAAAAAGTGCAAGCACCAATGCAATAAAAAAGGCATACAGAAAATTAGCCAAAGAATTGCATCCAGACAAAAATCAAAATGATCCAGATGCCTCACGGAAGTTCCAAGATCTTGGGGCAGCTTATGAAGTGTTGTCGGATGAGGAAAAAAGAGCAAAGTATGATAGATGCGGAGAAGAATGTTTGCAAAAGGATGGCATGATGAACAATATGGATCCATTCTCCAGTTTCTTTGGTGATTTTGATTTCTTTGGAGGTGAATCACACAATCAGCAGCATCAGACACCAAAAGGATCCAATGTTGTCATAGATCTTCATGTCTCCTTAGAGGAATTATACAGTGGCAATTTTGTAGAGGTGTGCAAAATTACTTTTTAATTCAATCAATACCATTTTTAAACATTTTGTTACATAAAATTTATGAACTACTCTTTTTATGGCAGATAACAAGAAATAAACCAGTGATGAAAACTGCAAAGGGAACAAGAAAGTGCAATTGTCGACAGGAATTAGTCACCCGTAATTTAGGCAATGGGCGCTTCCAGATGACGCAGCAACATGTTTGCTCAGAATGTCCTAATGTGATTCTAGTTAATGAAGAGCGAGTACTTGAAGTGGAAATTGAGCCTGGCATGGTTGATGGTCAAGAAACAAAGTTTGTTGCAGAAGGTGAGCCACATCTTGATGGAGAACCTGGTGATTTGATTGTCAAGTAAGTTTTATTATTGATATTGTTTTTGAAATCAATAATATCCATGAAATATTAAATGTACTAATTTTAATTTATAGAATTAAAACGCAGCCTCATCCAGTTTTTGAAAGAAGGGGAGATGATCTCTATACAAATGTGACAATTTCATTGCAAGATGCGCTAATTGGTTTCACATTAGATATTAAACACTTGGATGGTCACAAAGTTGTAATTGCGAGAGATAAGATTACGAAACCAGGTGCGCGACTGCGAAAGAAAGGCGAAGGAATGCCCAATTACGAAAATAACAATTTGCATGGAACTCTTTTTATTACATTTGATATTGCTTTCCCTGAAACCGAACTTACAGACACTGAAAAAGAAGGTAAGATTTGATTAAAATCTATCTGTGTATCACGAAAATTACTAGTGAATTAAAAAAATGTTATAATAATGATAACGATTATTTTTTCAGATATAAAGAAACTACTGGATCAAAGTTCTGTGAATAGGATATACAATGGACTAAGAGGAAACTAATTCCCTTATTAGGCCAAATAGTTGTAAATTAAATTGTGATGCTGTTTAGTGTCATGAAATTAATGGCCACTGCGCGTTTACGCCCATCTCGGACTATCTTGGATGTGACTATCAATGAAATTAAAATCAGAAGCTTTTTTGACGTTTATACTATTTTAGATCAGAAGTGTAAAATAAAGACTGCATTAATTGATCTTCTGTTGAGAGATCGATTTATTTCTGTGTAAACATCAGCAGTGGTTCTAATGAATTTAAAATATTTAAATTATTTTAAATTTAATAGAGATGAGTGCTGTGTGAATGTTTTATTAGACGGAGTGTTTATGCATTTCTACCTTTGTAAATCAAGACCATACGATAATGTTTGCAAGTGATCTACTTATTTAAAGGAAATCATGAATTAATTTAAAAATAAACATAACTTGTATAGAAAGCTGATTTTGTTGTTCTATTACCGCATCTTGTTGTTGTGCAGTATTATTTCATAGTTTGGAAAAATGACATAATACGCGTATAAGATATGAATTATTTTTTTTATTGAAATATCGACACATATTTAACAAATTACGTTCAGACATAAAAATATGCTCTTCAAAATAAATGTGAAAATAGTTATACTTTGCACGCGATTTTCGTTCGATATAAGTTAAAATGACTAAATGTTAGCGCACGAGATTGTATTTTTCGTTGCACACATCTCGCGCGATGCGCATCAACGCAAATTATTGTACAATGTGACTATATATATAAAGTTAGCTCCAGAAATTCACATTAAAATACACGTTCGAATTTTTATCTCGCTTTTTCTTTTCAAAAATGTACACTGGAAGAATCAATTTTAGGCCTTACACTTTGTCCGTTTATCAGCAGAGATGAAAAAATATGGAACTTTATATAACAATACATTTATCAACATTTATATACAATCACTATAAAATATCACAAATTCGCAGAGTAGCATTTTTACAACGCGTTTAAGTTATAGCAAAAGTTTTCACGTCCTTTCGTTGAAGTATTACAATACTGAGATGTTCTTTATTTTCTTTCGTTATTGGAAAAAATTACTTGGAACAACGTAATGGCAGCATTATCTCGAGACTATTCAAATTAAGTATTACAAGTCCGTATACTCATTATTAGCATTCCCAAGTTAATCTCCATAAGAAAACGAAATACTCAAAGGTACTCTTCTCTCCTACAGATTATAGGAACGTAGTAATCGAAACAAATCAAAAAAATCGTAGAAACATTGCCGACATTTGGCCTCTTACTGAAGGCAGTAACAATACAAGCGCAAGTGAAAGTCATCGACGCAAGCACTTTGTTTGCCATAAGCATTGAGCCGACTAATCGTGCCAACGAGATGAAAACTATCGTTGTGCCTGATCGAGCCTTCGAAAATAGCATTACCAGGTGTAGTCTCGATAGTGACGGTATAATCGATCCACGGTGGTGGTCGTCTCTTCTTCTCGTCGTCCTCGACTATCGCGCTCAGAGCTTTCGCGTCGACGAGCGATTGGAATTGCAATCGCGCGCACTCCTTGTGCTTTTCCAGCATCGTGTTGATCTCTAGCACCAAAAAATTAACGAGTTTCTCGACAATTGGATCGTTGTGCGACACGTTGTAACGCACGTGACACATGCACCAATGCTCCGGTATACCGGCCGTTTCGCAGTTGCGCTCCTCGGGGATCGCTTTGAACATGCTCATACCACGGGGATAGAGTGAGCTATTGTGCACTGGAATGTTGTTTGACTCCTTCTGAAAATGAAAAAAAAATCTATTACTCGCTTGTTTTGCAAAATTGATTTCGTCGTTGTTGTCTGACCATATCCAGTTTTGTTCTACTTGCTAGTAAATTAGTCACACGGTCGGGGTTTATTTTTACTCGCATATTCGTTCATTAAATTAAAACAAAATCATTTATCAAGTACTGACCTCCTCAACAAGACGGCTGGGATCCAAAATATCCCAAAGCGTCTCATGAAAATCGAACGGTGTAGTAAGTCTCCTGGAATTCATCCGCAACTGCTGCCAAGCATTAGGATACTGTTTCTTCCACCAATCGGGCATCATCAAAAACATCGTAGGAAGACTGTCTTCTAAACGACCCTGATAAGTCTGCCTGAACGAACCCCATCTCATACCGTGATCACTCATGAACACCACAGCAGTGTTACGCGCCAAATTATATTTGTCGAGGTAGTCGAAGAAATCGTGGTAGTCGTCGTCGGCCAATTGCGGATACTCGATATAATCGTGCGTGAGACTGGCTTGCCAGAAGAAGCCGAAGTACGGATCGTCGGCGAACTCCTCGGCTACTTTGCGCGTGTAGTGAAGCAATGCGGCGTAGTTGTATCGTGTGCCGAGACAGAGATTGGCGTTCAATTTGTGCGTGTTGCCTATTTCACTTTCAGCGGCTACGCAGAATGGCCTTAGGTAGTAGTCCGTTGGTTGTACTCTGTGAACAACGTTATATATCTAATTATATGCGTGTATTTGCTTTTTTTTCTTCAATTTTTATTTCGGAAAAATAAATTTAGAGTGGCTTTGGTACAGTCAAAAGTCAAATGTTATTTTGTACATTTTTTCCTCGTGCATTTAACTGTAACGTGTGAATCGTAATTCTCATTTTAACTCGTATCGAACAATAATTACTTGCGTCAAAGTAAATGTTAAATACACATGAATAATTCTTGTACTTTATAACGACAAGAAATAAAATATTTTTTTTAGATCTAACGGAATTATCTATTACGCATCTTCCAAGAAAGCGCGGTAAAAAGTAAAAAGAATAAACTATCATGTAACTTACAAGTCGCTACTGAATTAAAAGTCTCAATGCAGTACAACGTTTTATAGATAAGCTCGATTAGTCACTGTACTTTGAATATGACAAACTATCATCGGAATCTCACCTGAAACCGGGCTTGAGGTAATTAAACGTCGTCATGTAACAAGCATCCTCTCCGAAAATCGTCCTGTACCCTCTGGCCTGGAAATTTTTCCACAAAAACGGACACCTATCGAACGGTTTCTTGTGATCCTTCCAGCATAATTTTTCAAATTCCTCCTGTGACAAGCCCGTGAATACAGGTACCAAATTGGGATAGGTATTATCAGCCACCTTGTGATAGCCTAACATCTCCAAAGCTCCAAGTTCCTTAAGTAGCCTTAGAGTCTTGGGCATCGAACGTTGAAAATTGAGTCTCGACAACGAGTCCACACCAACGACTAGGATACCCAATTGACGCGGCGAGGCGGGAAAATCGCGTTTGTAATTTCGGCAACGTTCCTCAACTTGGAGCTTGCGCGGCGCGAAGGAAAAGTAGTCGTGGTAGACGCTCTCGTTGTGACGTTGGCACTCGACCCGGACGAACTCGTCGTTGACGAACGCCGCCTCTTGAAACGAGTGACAGTCTTTGCTGACGCTGAAACAGCCCAGACGAGTGGTACTTGAGTGATTTCTCATTGAGATAATGTTTGGGCAAAGCTTACGTGATATTTTTAAGAATCGGAGTTTTTCAAATGTAATGTGTTTTCTTTCCTACTGGCGATAAATCTAATGATATCACGATGGAAAAAGTCATGGAAATACATACGTGGCATAGTAAAGATACGTCGGAAAGATTCGGGAAATTTGATAATTGTTTATCAACCGAGTAAAATATTTATAAGTAAATGAGAACTCGATCGCCCCGATTACAGAGAAATACAAACGTCATTGTTATTTCTAAAAGATTGCAACTACGGTCAGAGCATTTTTTACAATTGAACATCGACGAACAATAGCGAACAAGTAAATCCAATCTCTTCACCGTGCTCCAGAAAGCAAATGACAATGGAATTTCCATCGAAGGGTTTCGTTTAATTAAAAGCTCTCCTCGAGAGCTTTCAAAGCAACTTGGAAAAATTAATTACGAGAAAATGGTAAAGTGGGACTCACGTGACTTCATTGTCCTTATTGTCAGATCGCCAAAAGCTGCGCCAGCAGCAATCGATACTCTCAGTCTCATTGTAATAATGGGCGCGAGCCTCGGGATTGACGAAAATCGCGCTGTTATTGGACTCGATCAGGGGCAAATGAGTGCCGTGCTCGCATACAATGGGCTTCGCCTTGTCGATGAATCTCATTGACGACGGCTCGAATGGACTTAAATCCGGTATTTGGCAGCCCTTTGTGTTGACCGCGTAACCGTTTTGCGGTGATATCGTCGTTATCGTCAATTCTTGATGAGCTTTCGCTTCGGTATCGTTCACTGCAATATTACAAAATCAATGTTTTTTAATCGATGAAGATTGAATTTTCAAACGAGAACTATTTGGGTTAATTTTTTAAAAATTGCACTGTCTCAAAATAATAGTTATTATACGTTTATTAAAAAAACTAATGCGTTTTGTATTGCCGCAATAGACGCACTTATGCGTTAAGCCAGCTTCTTGATAATAATGTCAAGGAAAGTCTCGTTATAAACTAATTAAATTTTACATTGTGCAGTAACATTGAAATTTTGCGCTTCAAACGCATAGTGTTGTTTACTTTTTTGTAATAAAATGAACGATGTAGATCAAATGCCTTTACCTTGATTAGCTGCCGTCCCGAGCGCTATGATTCGGAATTGGCCGATTGTAAAGCTGTTAATCGCCAACAAAGATGCCAATAAAAAGATAAGTAGCCCTATTAGCCATCTTTTCAGTCGTATGCCTCCCTTCGGGCACCCAACTTCAAACGACATTTTCGCCATTTGATCATCGTCATCTGGCTTCTATCGAGTAGCCTTATCTGCAAAAATTATATTACCGTGTATAAATCTTGCGATTGCATGCGCGTAGAACATAGAAAATTTATAAGAAAAAAAAAAGATATTTTATTGTGTATATTCACATAAGACTTTCCGGCCAATCTCGCGGTATTTAGTTCAAAAACCTGCATTCGATTTGCTAAAAAAAAAGAAGGCGTTGTTATCCGATAAGAAACGTAAGCATACTGAGTGCGTTTTGCGATTACTTTGAAAGATTTTAAGCCTTACGGAAATATCAGCTTGCGACAAATAAAAACTTTATCCGAAAAAAAGTAGGAAAAATCGTGACTTATAGATAACGCTATTAACGTTCATGTAATAAAAATTGTGACATTTACATAAATCCCAAAATATCCCGTGAGACTTCTCCATAAAATTTTGTTGATTAAATAATAGAAGCAAATATTTTATTATGAAAAAATGAGCGATTCTACAATTTAATCCAAAAATTAATTTCGCAAGCGTCTTTTTCATTCAATTCTATAATAATCGAATAGTTGGTTATTACGTTTAAAAATAATTAGCGCAATTTTCATTTTATTTATAGGGATCGATGGTTTAATATTATAACACTTGAAATTGATAGCGTAGACGAAGGGCTGTGACCCCAGCGATATATTTGCATAAAAGCAAACTGTGTGTGCGCAACTGACATCGGTCGCGTGTGCACTGCAGGGCGGCTACGACACGTACACGCGATTCACCATCGAGATTTTTAATCTCCGTTTAATGCGGTTGCACGAAAAAGTAATTGTGACGATAACATTGAAACAATGGTAAAAAGCATATACTTTTGAAATTTCATACTTATTGTTTGTTATTTATCAGCGACCTCAAATAGGTGCTTAATGCACGTGTACATTTAAATTCTCAGCTTATTGTTAAAGATTATTGTTGTAAATTTTATTTGTTCTTACTATTCAAATTATGCACATACCTTGTAATGGTAGTACGCACGTTATCTTTATATACGTTGAAAGTCTTAATGTATTGTTAATGTTCAGTGTTGTGAAATTTTCTTGTTTTTAGTAATCACAAAATGACATAGAATTTGAATAGGGAGCTACCTAAGAACATTGACACGTAGCTTCTTTTTTTAGTAATAAATTCTTGCTTGTATTTGTCTTGGTGTCAATTCCTCCATTATACAACATTTACGCCTTACGCAATCATTCATAAAAATTATAATTGCAGCATTACTTTACACTCTATCCTCAAATCAATAGACAATCATTTATTTAGTGCCCTGGAATATTAATATCGGAATTGATAAGAAGTTTCCAGTGTCTTCTTCGAAATCACTTTGCAATATCCACAAGGCAATTTTTTTTATAAACATGATCTTTGTGCACATATATATTTATTATATTATTTAAAATTGTACTATTTAAATTCTTTTTTTTTTTTTAGAATAAACACAGTCGATGGGTTTCAAATCCAAAATTTTAATGCTAATTCCTTTTATCATAAGGAAAGTCAAATGCTTTGATTTTAACAATGAAACGCCCCCAGGTTATTCCCCAAATTTATATCAGTATAGTATCAAACAGATCCCGCCATGCTTTCATGATTTATTGAAAAAATATAGACTCGACCAAGAAGAATGCATACTTTTAAGTTTAGTTTTAGTAAGAACGTTGACTTCGATTGCGTATGTAATTTTGCTTCTAGCGTATTCGGAATATTTTTAAGATTAAAAAGACGATTATTCTATAAACTTTTCACAATGATACAATTTTATTTCAGTTAAATAAGAATGAGAAAATTATATAGATTATCAGTAATTAGAATTTAATTACATAGTGGAACAAATATTGTCACAATGCAGCAGGACAACCAAATGGCCCTAAAATTGCAAAAGAAAAAAAGTTGAAAATCAAAATTTCGCGAAATAAAGATGAGATATAAAGACACGCCTGCACGAATCCTAAAAAGCTTGATACGCATTATCAGCCCGTCAAGGTATCCACTTACACCGACATATTGGTATTTTATTTATCTCGTTGTCGCATATAGAGTTTTATCAAGGACTGATAGGAAAAGTTCAATTAATTGTAATCATACAAAATTACATTTCAATCAAAATATCGAAACACTTGGACATGCCAAATATTGGCATTCTGTCTAGATATATTGAATAAATAGTATTTCCAAATGTTGTCAAGCTCATCAATACATTTTGGGAAAAAAATGTTACACTCAAGAAACGAAAAATTCAAACTATAGCGCTACACTAATATTTTACCTGTAACTCGGATGAAAAATAAAAAAAAAATAAGAAAACATCAATACAGCAAATTGAATACCTCGAAAGAAAACAATACAAGCCAAGCAAACAATTATAAAAAGCATGACCAAAGCAAATAATCAGACATACGAAGCATATAATACTCAAAATAATTTGCTCACTGGGTGTCAGGCGGTGTTGCAGCCACGGCTCCCCATCATCATCTGTCCGTCGAAAATTCACGAGGGCTTTGTCGAGCCAGCCGACGTAGTACATAGTCCCCCTCTCCGTACGTCGATTCCGTCGCTACTACTGCTGCTGCTACTGCTGCTGCTGTTGCTGCTGCTGCATGGGAGACGAGTGAGCGAAAAAAATATAATTAAGCCTGCGTCGCGATCCATTCAGACATCCGGGAAATCCGATAAGTTATCAACTTTTACACGACGTATATTTAGCACACGATCACCAAATTACAATAGATAATCCTGGCGCGAGTTGAAAGCTCGATATATAGGTATCCTTGCCATGTGTAGCTCAGGTAAGGACGAACAAAAAAAAAAGCTCCGCAGGATAAGCGCCACGTTTTAAGACTAGATTTCGGCGGGCGAGCAGTGCCCATAAGCACCCTTGCTCCATTTCTGGTCGATAGAGAGTCCGCGACTTTGTGTTCGTGCGTGCGCGCGCGATCTTTCGACCCCCCTCTCCCACCCCTCTACCTTGATTCCACTGCTGCTGCTCCCACTGTTCGGCTACCCCAAGCACGCTTTACTGCACTGCCCCTTGGTTTCTTTTTTTTTTTTGCTTTCGCGTTGCGCTTTCAGGGATATATAGGTGAACTAGTTTGCCGCCTTAGGGGCTGCCGGTAACTGTACTTTTTCGAAAGTCATTCATTAATAATTTGAGGGGTTCGAGGGTTTTGAAAAAGGGAGTTCTTTGAAAGTTTGCACTGAATTAAAATGTCGATGGGAAAATCTTGTGTTTACTGTTATTTCGAAATTGTTACGATGAATAACACTCGAGACGACGATATTAATATCGAGCGATGCGTTTCTTTCTCGATATCCGTTGGGCTTATCTATTTATCATTGATTGTCATATAAATTTTTATCTTTATCTGACATGTTACTTATTATGATGATAAATAACTACGACGAAAACGCACTCAATCGCATGAAATGTTTATTCACAAATTCAATACTTTTTCTTTTTAGATGAATTTTCTGGGTGGAAGGCCCTACTTAAAAAATTAATTCCGATCTTTTTTACATATTAAATTGTGAAAGGGCTGATTCAGCTCAGAATAATCATATACTTACTGTTATAATTTCATGGCTTTATGAACACATCTCGCTTTTAAAAGCTCAATCACCTGGCTATTATTTTTCTCGTTCGAAATTCTGTTTTTCTTTTAATTTGCGATACTTATTTTACATGTAATGATAATCAACATAATTTTATAAAGGATTAATTTATTGAAATAAGTGATTATAATTGATATCAACTACGGTGTATAACATTTAAAGTACGGAATTTTCATATTTTTATTTCAAAAAATCAGTTTATTTTAATAAAAAAAAAAAAACAATTGCATTGTAAAGCGATTTGGCTAAATAAAAATTAATTGTTTTTCTCGGCTGTTTGCATATGTTGAGTTTTATAATAAATAATCCCTCTTACCTTGAAAACGCGTATTTTGGCGACGAAAACATGTAGTACACTGGGGCGACTGGAGTTCTAATTTAAACACTCAATAGTGCAAATAGCTATAGATAATATTGAGTCACGTGATATCGTAGAGGGGGATTTTAGAACACCTTAGCTTATTGTAAAATTGTCTGCGAATTCTTTATTTTTTGATGATACATTAATCCACAAAAAACAAACGTAATGTTCAGAAGCACTAAAATTTATGTCGAATATCAAAGACATGATCTTATCATTTCAATATCATTCAAAAATTGCAAAAATTGGATTTTTTTTTATTCAAATTTGTGGAATATACAGAAAATACTTAACTTTAGACTTAAGTAGTATTTATCACTCAAGATTTTTATGCCAAATAATAACGATGATTAACTAAAAAAATGCTCAAATTCTTTTTTATACAGAGCGGTGAATAACTCATCGGCATGTGTTAAAGGAGATTTCTCGGCTTCTCGCAAAGGTTTCAAGCAGAAAGCGCTAGGTGTCACTACTCTGTACTTTTCAAAATTACGCGCCATCCGAGCTTTAGTGCTTTAATATATATGTTTCCCGATGGCTATCTAATGCATGGAAGCCCGGAACTTTATTTATTTAAAAAAAGTGTAATAATTTGGATAATGAACAAAGGCAGTTTTAATTAATTCGTCATAATAATAATGGTTTATTATTGAAGTGATATAGATATAATGGATCCGTAACGTATTTAACTACAATGATACGCTCATGGCTAATAGAGTCATGTTTATACACGGATTATACAATATTTACAGAAAACGTAAAATCGACAAGCAATTCATCGGTTTGTTTTTTTATTTCTTTTTTTTTGGACAACGAGCATACCACGATCATATTATTCACAAGACTGTGAGGCGATTAAGAGTTCGGTATTGTTTACAGTAATTAATGAATATACATTAAGTCTACCGCTTAACGCAATGTAACCTTGGTAATTTTATTCTAATAAATGTGTACATCGATTCTTCTGTTCGGTCGCGTATCTCTTAGGTTTCTCATGTCACAAATTTTTCGATTCAATACACACGCATACACACTTCTGAAATCACGTACATATTTACAATATAGTACTTTCTCGCACATACCATTCACGCAAAACAGTTCCATACTCAATTGTTTATTAAATTAAACTAGAAAAAATTGTTCTTCAACAAGTTTGATTTTGCAAGTACTAACACACGTCTTGTGATTTCACTTTATATTTTAATATATTTATTATACACAGCGCTTCACGCTATCACCATTTCATATTTCACTTAATTTCTCGTCACTTGAGTATCCATTAGTTTTTTTTTCGTCATTCGAAATTCTCCCGTCATTCGAAAAAATGTCCGATAAAAACACACGCTTTTATTTGTTTGCTTGCATAGGAATATATTGACTATTTTATCGGACGATTTTATACATGTGATTATTTAAGCCTATTTACTTATCAGCTTTCGATTCTAACTTCCGTCGGACTATTTTTTGATGTTTTATTCAGTTATATTTATCATACATTGTCAAGTTATGTTAGTTCTTATATCTGTGCTTATCGTAATTTACCAATTCTTTCAACGTAGAAATATATCTTAGGACTTTTTGTTTCATTGAAATATAAAAATGTTCGATATGCTTTTAGATTTTATATCGTAATGCCACGAATTGTGGAAAATCTATTACTTGTAAATTACATACTTTGTCGCCAATTGTTTTTTCTCAAGTGGTATATGAGCAAATCGATTCGTCATTTGCTGTCTCAATATTGTTCATACTCTCAACGAAATTTCGTAATCTAGAGATACTCATTCGAATTCGAACACGTGTAAATTAAAAAATGAAATCAATTTCACACTAAAAGATTGTAGTTTTTTTTTCTAAATGTACTCTATGAAGCTTATTTTACAATCACACAGTATCGCGAGTTTCGTTCTCGCAGAGAATCGAAACGCGCATCAAATTGTATACAGTAAAAAATTGGATTGCACGATTAACGCGGTGGAATTACTCTCTTTCTCAAGCACAAGTGAGTATTCTGTGAGGGAAAACAAAATTCTGGAAACTCGCGTCTTATACCTAAACTAGTAGAAAAATGCAAAAAAAAAAAAAAAAATTCCAAGTGTAAAAAGCAAAAAAAAAAACTTTGGTCTTCGAAATAAAAAAAAATAAAAACGTGTAAATAAATACTAGTAAAGTGCAATGAATGTAATCATTGGTTTTGAGTACGTGTAAAAAAATGAACAAAAAAAATTAGTTTAAACAATTCATTATCTCGATACTTTATGTTATCCTCCTCTCACTTTGCATGATGACGTACACTTCTACGCACGATGTTGGATAGAATGTAATAATTAATTTATTAATATTTATGTAATACTATTGTACAGGATATAAGTACATTGGTTTAGTGATTGCAGGCTGCTCCTCTCATATCACAGCGAGGGGCGCTGCCGGGCCCGCTTTTTTTTTTATTTACTTACAATTAATAAAACACCTCATTCTCGCACGATTTTGGGCATTACAATAATAATTACTAATAATTATAATAATAATCTATTACACGCGCCATCAGCGGATCACTCATTACATCACGAGCGTAAACAAATACACTTTCACTCACTTATTCTTTCATTTGTTCGCCATTCCTAATAAATTTTATATATATATATAATATATATTTATAATCATATACATATGTGACTTATATGTATATATTGGATTTTTTTTCTCCACTTTTTCTTCCACTTCCACTCATTTTATTTATAACGTCAGTTTATAACGCAATTGAGGAGACCATCATCTTTTTTCTTTCCTAATATGCGAATTCATAATGGACGGTCGGATATTAGAGGCTGTCAATCGAGACGCGGCGCTTCATTTTTTTACGTCTCCATTCAAAAATACACGAGAATGTCGAATAAATTTTTTTCAAATTTTTTGAAAAAACAAATTAATCAACTTATTACTAAATATTGGAGCTCAGTCCAAGCGCCGCGAGTCAAGTTTGCCTCCAGTATCGAGCGAATCGACAAGTGTGATATTCATGAAATAAGTTTTAATAATAATAATAATAACGATAATAACGCAATAATGAAGATGCACAGCGTCGTATTAAAAATTTTCAAAGTAAAAATTTTTCATATCATATTTTTCTCAGAATCCACAATAGAAGTAGATGGAATAACAACAATATCATCATTACGCATACAAAACGACTTGTATCATAACAAAAGATTCGTCATGGTAAAAGTATAACAAACAATATCTAACATATGTAACATTCGTCAATGTTTCTATAGAGGGAGAAAAAAAAGTATCAAAGCACTGTGACGATTGGTGAATAATACAATAAATAGCTCGATGACAATGATAGTGTGAGTGAGTGTATGTGTGTCGGTAATGCAAAAAGAAAATTACAGAACGGAATGCATGTTTTATACAGTTGTCGAAGTACTTTGATACTTCAGACGCTGCGTGAAAAATACATAATCTAGAAAAGAGAATGGAGGCTCCATCGAGCTATCGCAGCCTATGATAATAGCCTAAAGCAAAACCCGGATTTATCGCCGATCCAAACGATCGGACTTTTGTCCGCGTCCTTTTACATCGTTAAGACTAGTGTGATAATAGGAACATGGTGTCTTCGTCTGCCAGTGCTTGTTTAGTTTTTTTTTTGCTGTTTTTTTTGCAATAGAAACGACTTTATGAGTTGAGGAGAGTGATATGTGTTGATGATTTATACGCTCCGAGTATAACTCTCCTCTAGCAAGAATGCCAATTATTGGATCAAAAAACTCGATCGTTTTCTTTGGTTCACAAGTCTATAATATGCCGAAAAATTATGTACGAACACATCGATAAAATACAAAAAAAAATTTTTTTCTTATCATTTTCTACGTCCAATAATTGCACATCTTACCTGCAAACATAGAATTGAGGAAGACTGGATGGAGAAGGGGAGGGGGGAGGGTTAATTGTTCGCAGAACAGTTGTCATTCGTGGGGCAACTCGTTATGTATATGTACACCGAAATAAAGATAAGGAAATAAAACGAAAAAAAAGTGCGTGGAATCGCTTATGAGTTTCACTCACGCAATCTCTCGACTTTCACTCCTCGAATACCTCGATTCTGCATACTAACGCGCTCGCGCGCATATCTATCGAAATTTCCATTGGACAAACGCAAATTCGAAAAAAAAAAAACAAATGCTCTACTCAGTCCGTGAAATGCTCGATCGTCGACGAATTAACGCGGCGATCTCGTGAATCATTACTGTTAATTTGGATCGAAGCGAAATTTGCTCGTGACACGCAGTGAGAGAAACACGTCGTCTTTAAAAAAAAATACACTGGAGAACTTGAATTCATTGCGATTCCAAACGAGTCGCAACGAAAACTCAAGTCGAACAAACCGAAAGAAAGAGATAAAAAAAAAGAAGTTTCTCTCGCTGTGTCCGACGTGTCCGAAGCAAATTTCGCGTACAAGCATGTACAACAGCCTCTACGTCCTCGTTAAATTCCACTAGTGCCTTTAAGAAATCCATCACAGCAATTGTAACTCGTCTAGGCCGCTAAACCTTCGCCCCTGGGTGGTGGCGGTGGTAGTCTTGGTGGCGAGCCATCGGTTTCGGGTCTTTGTGCCGCGGCAGCGGCTTCTCTCTCGTAATGATAATGCCTCATCGCCTCGGCGGCGTTCCACTCGGCATTGGCACCGGGTGATGGTGGTGGTGTGCTACTCGGATGATGATCCGTTGGCGGCTGATGCATGGGGAAATGCGCACCACCGGCGTACACCGAATTGAATAGACCCGCGTACTTGTTGGCTGCCGGGTGATTTGGTAGAGGCAGGCCATTACCACCTTGGATCACCGAGATCTCGTTCAGCTGTAAGAACGAGCAGGAATTGTTTGGGGTTTATTCGGGAACTATGACCTGTGGCAACAGAAACGGCTGCGGTGAGAACTTCTGTCTATTTTTGTATGCATAAATGCTATCTTAATGCTTACTACTGACACGATTTTAAAAATAGTTTCAGTTAGGTTCATCTTGCAGTGAACATTCAATTTTTCAATGCACGTCGAATTATGAGTTTGTTATGCATGCGATTAGTTTTTTTTTTTTGCATTATCAAATATAAATATTTCAAGTCAGAGTTCTCGCACGCTTTAGTTTGTGTTTTCGATGCTGAAGTGCGAGATTTTGCAATCATCGGAATAACATGTCTATCTAATCGTACAGCGATAAGCAACGTTCAGTCTGACCACACATCGACTGTTACTACTTGAATCGACATTTTCTTCCGACGACGTATGTCAATAATACGGATATCGATTACCAAAAAAGTATGAAAGTTGAAAACTTACCTTCTGTGGCATTCCGTTAAGGAAGGGCGCGGGTAGGTATGGATAGAAAAGGTCCGGCCTGCGCTGCAGGAACTCCGAGTCCTTGGGCGTGATTGGGAGCGACGGTATGTCCAATGACATTCGCCGCCCGCGACGCGACGCCCCGTTGGTCCACATGTGCGTGCCCATGTGTACCTGAGATGTTGAAAATAAATTTAGTTGACGTTGGCTGGCTGGCTTTTAAAGGACGTTAAACAAAAGAAGGAAGAAGAAACGAAGAGGACTAGAAAATAATTAAATTTTTCATTTGGTGCACGATGTTTCGCCTTCTTTTCTCTTTTTTACAAGTTTCAGCCCGTTAGTTTGAAAATGAAGCAATGAGTATGTTATATTGTTGGTAGTGAAGCGAATTTGGTTTTAGCGAGTAATTTTATTCAATCCAACTAATATGTGAATGTTTGAAACGACAATATTTTACAAATACGAAGAATATATGCTGGATACTTGAGATAAATAACAGTGAACTGAAATATGTATACTATGAATTTCTGTAAAATGTTGGATTTTCTTTGAAATATTTACAAAATTGCAGGGAGAGAGAGAGAGCACCAAGTCACCATGTAAGCAAAAGAACGTAAATGCCCGAAGAATGCCGCATCTCGCCAATTATGTACAGCATAAAATGTTAGTAGGAACGAAAACGCAGCAGCAACAGCAGAGAGAGAGAGAGAGAGAGAGAGAGAGAGAGAGAGAGAGAGAGAGAGAGAGAGAGAGCGAACACACACGATTAAATGTTAGTAATGAGTTGAACGTTTAAAAAGAGAGAGAGAGAGAGAGAAGGAATGCAGAGAAGCGAGCAGCAGCGCTAGAAGGAGGATAACGTAAAGGTGTCGTCCGAGAGGTGTAGTCTTTTTTTCGTTCGTTCTTTCTTTCATTTGTTTTGTTTTATTTTTATTTTTGGTATTTGTTGGGCTTGCGATGCGGTACCTTGAGATTGCCCTTGGTGGTGAAGGCCTTCTGGCAGATGGTGCACTGGAAGGGCTTGTCGCCAGTGTGTGTTCTCATGTGGATCTGGAGCGCCGACGACGATGAGAAATTCTTATTGCAAACCTGGCACAAGTGCTTGCTCGATATGCCTGCAAACACACATACACACAAGATAGTCGCTAAGAGCTTCTTCCTCTATTTCTTTTTTTTTTGCTTCTTCTCATTCTCTATATAAACTTGCACGCCAGCTTCGATTTTCTATTCATACTGTATTTACCGCGTGGCATTTGTACAATATACGATTTTTATCGCTAATTCGCGTTCTCTTTTGCCAAGTTGCAAGAGTCTTATCTCCGGGAATAAATTCAACACGTGTACAGTAGGAAAAAAAAAAGAACAGAAAGAGAAAAGAAGAGTGACGAGCCACAGAAGTGAAGCATACTATACGTATAAGCTTAGATATCTCGAGTCACATTTTTATCGCGCAGCACGCATTACAAGACTAAAGTTAAAGAGCTGCGCGCGCGCTTATACACTGGTACGGGCTTTGCGGCATAGGGCCAACGTACACATACATCACGGGTGCGAGTTATGCGGCCGTTTTCTAAGTACACGTACAACCAACGTGCGATCATCGATTATTCGGGGGTTGTAGGTAGGCGGTTTAAGGCAGCAGCTTTAGGCCCCCGGCGACGGCGGCGGCGGGTTGCAGATTTACGCGCGCGATATACAGTTAGCTGTAAAAAGGATGTTGCCTGCCACCAGGTGTGTTCATGTGTATGTGTGTACATTTCAAACGTAAGTGTGTTTACGTATATATGTGTATATGAGTGTGTTGGTTGGTTGGTTAGTGAAAAGGGGGGTGAGAGAAAGATAATAAGTAAGTCAGCACAAAAGCGGGATTGCGCAGATCGACACAACCAGATAATGATGTTACGGCCACATAAGGGCGGGGAAAAAGCTAAGATGTCTAAGAGATTATACAAGTGCCAAGAGTCCTTTTCTCCCACAATTGCATTCTCATTTCGGATACTATTTTCAAATAATACTGTATCAATGAAATCGCGGAATCTCGTATTTTTTTTCGGTTGTTTGACGCGGTTTGTCGACATCTTTTTTTTGTTTTGAATATTAAAAATTTCGGACGTTGAAAAACAATTCCAACGTCCGGTATTTCTCAACAGCAGAGAAAAAAATAAAATAAAATTTCGTTAGCATAAGCCACACGCGTAAATAACGAGCGTTTCAAATGACGAGCTGATTTCAAAATGGAGAATATATAAAGTCCGATGAGAATGCAAATACCAATATATACTTTTATGTACAGATAATGAGAGAAAGAGAGTGGGAGAAAGAGAGCGAGAGAGAGAGAGAGAGAGAGAGAAAGAGGAAAACTTACTGGGTGGCCTTTTGGGTGCTGACAAGTCGTTCTCAGGCACGATACTCTTCTTCATCGGTGGCATACTTGTGTCCACCATCGACGTAAGTGGTAATGGTGGTGGTGGTGGTTGTTGAGGTTGCGGTGGCATCGACTCGTCGGCTGGTGCAGGACTCCTCGATCTTTCGCGATGAAATTGATGCTCGTGCATCGGCTGGCTTGCTGGCGGTAGAATTGGTTGTTGCTGAGGTGGTGGTGGAGGTGGCACTGGTATTTGTTGTGTTGGCATCGACGGTTGTGATTTGGAGTCGCCAAACAGATGATGCGGCATGTCGCGGATCTTGTGCGTGAGCATGTGCTGCTTCATGTTGCCCTGTGGAAATAGGTTCGTTGGACATTGTTGCTTTTTTGTTTGCGTTGTTCTTTTGTTAAACGATTTGATGGATATTTTTTTTTCATGGTCGCGACAGTCACCTTAAAAAGATGAAACTCAAGCAAGCATATTGATTTGGCACTGAGAGAGAAAGAGGGAGAGAGAGAGAGAAGGAGAAACAATTGTATAAGCGAGATTTTTCTTTGAAAATGTCGAGCTTTAATAATTAAGCGATGACTTCCTTGACGGCGCGACGCCACGGAATTACAATAAATTTTCGTAGATAGAGATATGAGCACGCGCCTTTGCTCGCGATTATGCACGAGGAAACGATTATGCGTCGTGGAAAGGAAAAAAAAAATATTACAGAAGCGAGCGACGACGTGTATAAATATGCAAACATTTGCATAATGCGCGTAATGTACATAAAATATACGCGCCTCAGAGAGACACTGTCTTGGCTTGCCTCGCATATAAAGTAACGGACGTTTTTATCGGAGCTCATTTACACTTCGGGAACATTGCTATCTCGCTCGAGCTTTAAACATTCAGTGAAGATAAAGCCTGCGATGAATCAATTTTTGATGATTACATGTATGTACAAAGTTTTATTTTTCTTGGAAAAAAGCTATATATATGTAATATTTTGATTAGTGCGGTGAGTTATGAGCTCTCGTATATTTGCAATTTAGAATATTATAATTATTGGACTGATGTATGCTATTTGTGCAATAATTGATGCCCAATTAACTCGGAACAAGGTTAATAACTAGTTATTTTCCAATTAAGATTTTGGAAGTAATAATGATAATTTTCTCGTTTTCGTCGCGATTATGAAATTAATTTACATAAAAATTTTATAGTAAAAGACCACGTGCATGAATATTCCAATTCTTGAGAAAACTAGAGCGTTCTAGTCGAGGCATGAAATCGTGGAAGTGAAATTTCAACCGGAATACGAAATTGGCTGGCCGTTCCAAAATGACTTTAAATCGAAAGTTGATTGAATTTATAATCGATTACTCTACTTTACAATTCCGAAAAAAACATTGCATTATTCATGCTCTTGTACCTTTCATATTGTATTACTCGAAAACAAAATTCCAAAGATAAGCATCGTTTCCAAATCGAAATCGCGGCGGCCCCGCGCAAATATCAGTTTTTGCCTATAACAAAGAAGAATTCTAGTGACGCAAAAGCGTAAATCATCGAGACAAGCTATTATCAGCAGCAGAAGATGATGATGATGATGATGATGATGATGAGACGATGGAACGAATTTTCGGACAGCTTTTGCAGTTTAGAAGCGATTTAGAAAGTGAGAGAGATTGAAAATTGGTGTGTGATCTTACCAGGAGGACGAGGGGGTCGGAGGCCAGTAGTCCGAGGGCGGACGGCATCACTGCGAGCGGGGCTGCGGCGGTTGCGCAGTTGGCCCCCGCTGCCAAGTTGTCGAGGCCGCCAGTCCGCCCCCGGGAGCGCTCCTCGGCCCTGCGCCTCCTGCGCTCCTTCTCGCGTAAGCTCCGACGCGCCCGCGCCAAGCAATTGCACTTCGTCGACTTCGCTCCCGCATCCTCGTTCTGTAATTTTCGGGTTTTCTTTTTTCATTTTCTATTGTTATCACGCCAACAATGACACTCGTATTCTATTTTATTTGTGGTCTTTTCGTTAGTCAATCCAAACAAGACGGTTATTTTAGTATTTTTGAAAGTTTTTTTTTATGCATCACTAGTTTAATGCAGCAGAAAAAAGTCAGATGATGAAGTAATAAAAAGGTTCTCTGATTTGGGATAAACATTTGGTTCATGACACGCTTGGAAATGGATAAACTATCGTTAGTCAAGTAACCTGACACATGTAGATTAAGCAGAGACACACATTTACTCATTTTAAAGCGAAAGCGAAAAAAAAAATACGAATGTACACAAATTGTCATCAAACTTGTAGTATATACGGTAAAAAAAAAGAAGCGACGAAAAGATAATCAGACTCTTTAAATAAAATGTAGACTGCACGCAGTGTCTGTCGTCGGTCGCATATAAAGAGAGATGCGGCGCAAAGCCGATTCTAATAAATTTCAACAATTTTAATTGACATTCTTCGTTTGTAATCTCCCCTCGCGATCGGCGACCCCCTTTTACAAATTATGAAGCGAGCGTTTATCCGAAAAAAAGTTGCGCGCGGCTACGGCGGCGGCGGCGGCGACCAATTTAAAATTCAAATCCCCCGCGCGTATCTTCATCTGCGAGTAATGAGCAATTAGCAAAATAAATAATTTACAGCTCGTTTCCCCGATTATGCGCGCGGCCGACGAGTAGGTATATGTGTGTTGCGGCGGCGGCGGTTGAGCTGCATTATCGTCCGTCCGGATCGGCTTTCCCAGGTAAAAGCGTGACTGCGGCATAACTAAATACGGGCCGGCGTTGCAGTGCACGAAAAAAAGGACCCACTTCTATATATCCAAAAGCAGCATAGTAGCACCGATCATCGATAAGTCAGGGCGCTGCGCTTGCAGCCTCCGTTAAATCTCTCTCCCACGGATTTCTCTCTCCGGTGCCAAATTTAGAGAAAAGAGAGAGAGAGAAAGAGAGGGAATATATACAGGTACACACAGAGAAACTCTCTCCCTCTCTTCCTCCATCTCTCGTGCAGTAGTTGGTAAGAAGGGTAGACACAGACAGACAGACATATAGCTATACATATACACATTTGTTTGGCAGGATAATAAAAGTTACCTTAGTAGAGAAGCCACGCTCGCAGATAGTGCACTTGAAGGGTCGCTCCTTCGTGTGGCTCCGGTAATGAATCTCCAGCGCCGAGTTACACGCGAACGTTTTGTAGCAGATGTTGCATGTGGTGTTGCCGCGCACTGCAACAACACAGATCGTGCGATGATTTAAATGCCTGATACACACACAAGCCGCTATATATTTTACGAGCCCGAAAAAAAAACGGAGAAGCTTTTTTTGTCCTTTTTCTTTTTACTCTCTTATACCCTGCGACGCGCATAAATTTTCACGAATATACCCACACGTGTATTATACAACGATTATTACGCGATAAAAATTCGCGCTCGCACAAGCCTTTCAATTATTAATGAAGCGGGCTCGCGCGCGCAAGACCGTGATTCTTTTTTCCCTCTCTCGCGCGCGCGCCCATTGTCCTGCATTCGCCAAATAATTCGACGCATAGTTCGTGCAGCGCGCGTGAATAGAGTCGCTTCTCGCGCTCGCGGGCGCGAGGAAAAAAAAGTAGCAAGAACTCACTACCACCAGATCTGAATAGAAAAGCACGCGAGCGCGAGCTACTCTATACGCGAGAGATCAAACGGCGCGCGCGAGCGCTGTTCAACACGAGTGTATAGCGTATGTGTGCGACGTATTTAAAATGTAAAACAGGATGCATTAAGATAATACTCCGCGAGCGCGTGAAAGAGAGAAAACGCCTGCGCGCGAGACGACGATTTATTCAGTGATAGCAATTGCCACGAAGGGAGTATACGTGTCTGTGTATGTGTGAGAGAGAGGCAACTTAAAGATCATCGATTATTGCGTAACTCTAAATAGATTGCGTGCAATGCTTTTTTAGTTTGGTTTCCGACGATGTGAAAATTTAGCGCGAACGGCAGCTAATGATCGATGGACTGCGAGAAAATGATTTATATATTTGATCGCGCGGGCGTTATGCAAGCGCGCGCGAGGAGCGAGCTTGAATAGCATTTATTTGCTTAGTTAATGAATATTACAAAGCGATAACGGTAATAAATCTTTGTATGGACTTGATGAATCGAAGAAAAATATTTTGAATAAGCACACGGCATCGCGTTATTTATCCTATATAAACGAATAAGAGATACATCGCTATATTGTATTTTAGCGAGAGGAGTGATATATATCCTCATGTATGTAACAGAGTTATGAGCAGACGAGAATAATTAAGATCTAAGTGAAAGGAGCAAAGCTATAACACACACAAAGAGCGTTGAAGGAGATAGAGAGAGAGAGAGAGAGTGTGAGGTGGGGGTCCGGCTACACCAAGTATATAAGGACTCACGGTAGAAAATAAGATTCAGGGAGTAGTTACATATTAGTTTTTAGTCACACACAACAGGTTATCTATATATAGTATTAAGCCTTTAAAAAAAACAGCGTGTGTAATTTGCACTCAACAAAGAAATGAAAAGAAAAATAACATCAATGTAATTTTGATATAATTAACTCATTTATTGTCACATTCCAAAATAAATTATAGAACTAAAATTTGTTGGTTTGTTTTTTGTATCAATTGCGGATTATGTCTACTCGACAATTAAACTATAATAATAACGTATTCGGTTCTCCTTAATACAACACAACACAGAGAAAAAAACACATGTCCATTTGCCCGTTTTACAAACATCGTGTGCAGATATATATAGATATTTATATAAATATTTATTATTCCATGTCGAAGAGATAATAATCTCGATAAAATTATTTTAAAGGCTTTTACAATGCATCGTTCCTCAAGATAAATGTCGTAGCGTAGTCGAGGCTACAAAGGATATAATTGTCTCTATTTAATAATTATAATCATCATCGAGAACCTATAGGTATAAGCACGACAGAATGATAAAGTGATAGAGTGATAGAGAAATAGAGTGAGGTGTAGTCGGGTGTCCCGGCCCCTGTCGTCTCTGTCTCCTTTCACGCTTGTCAGTCATCAGCGCCTACCTGCCGAGCCGCCGACCGCCAGACCAAGCGGGTTGTAGGTGGAAGTGGCAGCCCTAACGGCTGAGTTCGTCAGCGAGGCAAGAGGGCCTGGTGCGCTATTCGTTGGCGCCTGAAGTAGACCGGCAAACATGCCGAACGGGTGATGCGTCGTCGGTGGTGAACTCGCCGAACTCGCTGGCGTGGACGAGGCTCGCGGCGTCAGGTCGAGCGGTGCCGGAGCCGCCTGAGGACTATTGCTCTTCTCGCTGCCGTTGTATCGATGCAACGGCGGCGAGGCCTTGGGCAGCGGCTGTAGTCGCGGTTGTTGACTCGTCGCCGCCATGGTGGTGATGGTTCGAACTTGACTCTCGAGAGCAGCTAGAGAAGTAGAAAACGAGGGTGGCGAGTGGGAGATGAGGTTCTCTTTGTGATCGGCCATCTCGGGCTCCATGTCCTGATTGTGCGACTCTTTGTCGTCGTCGCCGTCCACGCTGCTTCGTCTCTCGTCCCCGCACCTCTCGTCGTCCTCTCTTCGGTCTTCTTCCTCGTCGTCGGCCTCTTCGATATCCTCGCCACCGGCGCTACCAGCGCGTTCCTCCAAGTAGCGCTGCTGCTGCGCCTGAATATGTTGGTGCAACTGCTGCTGTTGGTGATGCAACGAGTCTTTCGAGTCGTTGTCGTCCATCGACTGTCTCTCGAGCGCGTGTTGCCTGGCTGTGGGTGGGAATCCCAAGGGGAATCCGGCGGGATGCATCGGTGGGAAGCCACCAGGTAGGAAAGCTGTCAGTGGATGGGGCGGATAACCCACTGGGGCAAAGTCATGCACTTCGGCTGCGCGAATTTGCTCTGGCGTCAGCTCCGTCGGGTCGTTCGTGTGAAGATTGACGTGCTGCTGGAGGACGAAGGAGTTGGCGAACTTCTTGTGGCAGACGGTGCACTGGTGTAGTAGCCTGAGCGGAGGCTTCGCCCTGTGCACGCCCATGTGAGTCTTGAGATTGCCTTTCGTGGTGAAAGCTCGACCGCAAATTTTGCACTTGAAGGGCCGCTCGCCGGTATGCGTCCTGTAGTGCATCTGCAGGGCGCTCTTGCACGACAGAACTCGCTGACAGATGATGCACTGGTTCGGGTCGGTGAGCTTGTGCTCGATATTGTCGACGAGCTGTTGCAACTTCGACGTCTCCGAGGTCTTGGTGATCTCGATCAAGCTCTCCCACGAGTTGTCGTTGCTGCCGGGCTTCGGCAGCAAACTCGAGTAGATGGCAGGATCGCGAGCTGGATCGAAGGGTTCCGTGTGTGGGGCAGCGCTGGCTGCTCTATTCGGAGGTTGTGGATGTGGATGTGGATGTGGTGGATGGCCGGGGGCGAGTTGTGGTGGGTGTGGCGGCAATCCCGAGAACAGAATATTCGCGAAGGACGTCTGAATGCTACCGCTGCTGGCGCTGCTGCTGGTAGGCGAGGCTCCCGGGTACACCATCGATTGCTGAAGCATCGAAGCAGGATTCGCTCTGCTCGACAGGTTCTCTGGTTGGTCGTCCATGTCCTCGTCGGCGTCCATTTCACTGGCCTCCATCCTGCCGCCGCTAATCTTGCTCTCCATGCTGCAGTCCTCGTACATCTCATCGTGCAGCTGATTGGCCGGCGACGAGGTACCATACCGCCTCGGATCGGCCTCAAAGTCCTCGGGTTCCTCTTCGTTCATGTCCTCCGCATCTTCGGGCTCGTTCTTAGGCGTGATGCTTTCGGCTATCGCGCCCTCCTGACTGCTCGGCCTGGGCTGTTGCTGCTGCTGTTGGTGATGAAAGTCTCGGCTGGGCGAGCGCTCGTGTTCCATCTTGACGAGATCTTCCGGCTTGTGGCAATGCTCGTTGAAGGAATGATGCGAGTTGGGCGAGTGTTGAGGCGAGTGCAGGGGGCTTGGCTTGCTGAGGTCCGCTGGTTCATCCTGGTCGTCGCGTGTGTTTGGTAGCGTGATCGTGGGAGGCGGTGGCGCGGAGTTGAGTTGCAGGGGCGAACGGTAGAGGGCCTGGGGCATCGCGAGGCCCAGAGGCAGGGGAGGCTGTGGCGGCAGGAAGGGCACCGGGGGTACCGCCCCGTGAACGGCGCCGGCAGAGGGCAGGAAGGGTTGGGATGGGCCGCCGGGCGGTGGCGGAGGAGGCGGCTGCGGGCCCGTGGCGTTGGGCGGAGGCGAGCGTTGACCGCAGGCGGCCAGCTGCTGCAGCAGGTGGGGGTGGTACTTGTCGAGGTGCTCGGGCACGGGATTGGGATTCATCTTAACGTGGGGGAACTTGTCGCGGTGCCTCTGGAAGTGGACCTTGAGGTTGCCCTTGGTGGTGAAGCGGCTGCCGCAGACGTTGCACTTGTAGGGGCGCTCACCTGTGTGCGACCTTATGTGGATCTGCAGAGCCGAGTCGCTGCCGAAGACCTTGCCGCAGTAGCGGCAGCGGTGCTTGAAGAACGGCTCGCTGCGGCCACTGCCGCTCTTGCCGTCGTAAGGCGACATGCGCGAGCCCTTGGAGCCGCGGAAGGCCAGCTCGTCGGCGAGATTGTTCGCTAGCAGGCCTTGGCTGGCGTTGTCGAGTACTTCTTGGGCGCGTTTCTGCAGCATCTCCAGAGTGTTGGGCTCGTTCAGGGGCATAGGGTCGTTGTTCGTGATGATGGACGAGGCCAGTGACGAGCTGATCGAGCACAACGCCGGCACCTGGTGCGACGCGGTCACCGGCATCTGACTGCTGATCGTCGGCGTCGTCGGCGTCGGCACCGGCGGGCTCGTCGCGCTGCTGCAACCCCCGACGCTCAACGGCATGCTCAGTGCGGGAGATGCGCTGCCGGCAGGCGTGGGCCTCTCCTGTTCCCTGCTCACCGGTGGCGAGGGCATCCTCGGCTGCTGGATCAGGTGACTGCTGGGTGGCCTCGAGTGCGCCGGCGACGTCAGCGACGACAGTGGCTTCGGGTGAATCAAGGCCGCAGGCGACGGCGATGCCTCCTTGCTCTCCGGTCTACTCGTGGTCGCGGGAGCGCCGGACTCGCTGCCCGACTGCGCCGCCGAGGACAGCTGCTCCTGCAACTGCTGGCTTATCAGATGATGCTGCAGCGTGTAGAGCGTGCTCTGCAGCACGGCGAGCTCTTGGAGGGCGGCCTCGCTGTTGGCGCCACCGGCCAGGGCCGTCGCGGCGAACTGGGCCACGGCGACCTTGGTGTTCTGCAGGGCCTCGAGCGTAACGTGACTAGTGCCCGCCGCGGGAAACAAGTCTGTGGCGGCTGCGGACGCGGCCGCGGCCAGAGGTGGAGCAGCGGCACCCTCCACGAAACTGTTGTTGTTTTCCGCGTCCTGGCACAGGTGCATGCGCTTGTCCTCGTCGAGCTTCTTGAGCGACGTTGGCTCCTCTGTCTCCTCCTGCTCGTCCATTTCCTCGTCCTCGTCGAGCTCATCCTCGTGGTGCGAGCGAGTCGACGTAAGGTCGACTGCTTCCTCGCCCATTCCTCCGGCTGCAGCCTCCTCGCTCTCCGATGCTGAGTCATTCTCTTCACCTACAACAACAATCCCAGAAAAATTGCACGTTAGTTTTCAGCCACACTTTGTTGTTGTTGCTCTATGTGTTCAGTGTATATGCGTTTATTTCCAATTGGATAATAACGACGCTCGAGTTTTGTAACGCGATAATTGGGTGGGGCAAGGATAATTTATTGTTTTGAGCGAGAAAAACGCTGACTCGTTGTATAGTTGTTTGTATAGCGCATTATCGAATCAAGTGTAATTTATGTGTTTGATGGCTTTTTAGAAGAGTGCTATCGGTATATAATGATGTTGAAACATCGAAATAATTTATGTTTATAGCCCGGGACACAATCACACACAGGTATATACCTGTATATACACGTATATACGCATTGAGGAATTCAAAAATATGTAGGAGGCATAAAAGCAGCACTTATGATTGAGAATCAATTTTGAATAATTTATCCTCGTAAAAAAAAACGAGATGCGGCTTAACGATCGCGAGCCTCGCCGCTGGGACAATTTTCAATCTTGAAGCCGCTCGAGAACGAAAATAAAGTCAGCCGTTAAAGGAGAGAGAAATACTTTAATGCCCTTATATACACCGCTCAACTGCACGGCGATAGCTATCGCGACACGCTCATATGGATCGTAAAAATTAAAGCTTAAAAGCTATATACACTCGCGCGTGTACACATTTTCCGCGCACGGCTCAATAAAATTAATGTTACTGCGCGGCGTTGAAAATGAAAACGAGCTCGCGAGCAACGAGTTATATACGCGAAGGGCTCTCGACGCCGATATTTATGCTACACACTGGAAAATGGCGAAGACGCGCGTATAAATTTCATACTCGCTTTACCTACACGCTACACACTATCTCCGCCTTATTACGCGAGTGACACATTTAGGAATAGAGAGCCGATTGATGTTACGCTGTCGGGGCAGCGATTACGTGAGCTCGCGCGCGGTGGGCACGGCCACTTATTTTTCGTTGAAAATCGATGTTTGCAGGAAATTATTCTTTTGTAACCGAATGGGTTTCGTAAATGCTTTGTAAATACGCTTTCCGTACTCGCGAATGTGTCAAATATATTGTGCATCGCGAGGAAGAAACAAAACACATAATACACACACCTTGAACGTTAAACGATAATTTTCCGTTTTTTTTTTCTTCTTCTCCCCCCTCTAAACAGCGCGCTGCAGACGGAAAAATTATGACTCGACCGCGTGGAATCAAGGAATTTTCTGGCTCGCCCGTAAATCAAACGCTTTAATCTGGCGCAATAAATACTATTAACTTTATTTTCAGCTGTCGCGCGCGCATTTGAAATGTAAATTGACGTGTGCACGCTGAGCTGCATCGACGTGCTGCTTTTTTTTTGTTCATTGTTGTTATCTTAAATAACAATCGCGCACTCCCTACGACTTATGCCCTTATGGAGAACCCTTCAAGACGAAGCGAGGTGTTGATTGTCGAACGTCTTTATTACACATGGCGAATGTTCATATATAGTCGTGTGAATGATGATTAATAACGCGTTACTAAAGAAGCGCCGTTTGATTGTTCTTTATTTGGCGAGAGTGTGGCACGCTCGTATAGGAAAGAAAAAAAAGATTTTTTTTTCCATCGTCAGAAACGTTTTTCACAATAAATATCAGTAATTTACGAGCGACGGTCCGAAAGCCAGCTCGTGTATATTATAATCAAACGAGAAAATTATTCAAACGATCGGTGCGGTCCTAACGGAACATTCCTCGGAAACGGTGGCGCGCTCGAGAATTTCAGAGAGTCGGAGTCGGAGTCGCGGCGCGCACTGCACTTCGGTATACACGGATGTGTTATATACATATATCCTACCGGAGTATGTGAGTCTCGACGGTTGTTGGCAAATCCTGCGTTGTTTATCGCCAGTACTGCCGTTACGGCTGTCGAGCCGTCGATTGATACTCCAACGCATGAGCTGCATAATCGAAACGAACAATAACAACAACAACGACGACGACGACGACACACACAGTCACACAAAAAATCCACTTTGGCTATCTCATGTTCTTTCTCTCTCACTCTCGCGCTGGCTTTGCGTGTAAGCAGCGTTCGCAACACGACCGAGGACGAGAAGCGACTGACTGTGCCGTCGGAGAACCGGCTCTCTCTCCATCGTGTCCCCCCTTCGTTCCTTTTGCTCCCCACCAACTATCCCAGTTATGAGAGACACCCCCACTACGGCGTATGCGCCCACTCCTACACAAAATCTCTCCCTCCTCTCTCTTTCTCTCTCGCTCTCTCGCGCGAGCGCTGTCTCTCTCTTCTTGCCGCGGTTATGACAGGGAAGGCGTTGCGGTTCATAAATCAGGTGGGGCGGAGCTTCTAGCAGTGAGCCACTCACCGATCGCGGATTATTAATTATTATATGCGCCAGAGCCAGTACCCGCCCTTCCACTGCAACACCCTAATGGCTCGAGCTCGAGTTCGCGTATACGTACTCTCTGTTCTCACGAACGGGTTAGAGAGAGAAAATTAGCGCGGCTCATGCTTAATGACTGTGGTTTCCTTTATTGTTTCTGTTGAAATGATGCTTTTCAAGCCAACGTATATATGTATGCATGTGAGAGAGAGAGAGACTTTATGCGCCTTTCGTGCGCACTCGCTCGCACGTTATACCCTTTTGCCCTCATATTTTTCGTGTGCAGACAAGTGGAGAGCTATGGCGAACGTTACGTTTTCGACGAAGCTCGAGTATAATACAACCGACCCGAAGCAAGTTTTTGAAACATTTCGATGAATCTAATTAAGTTGAATAAAAAAAAATTTTTTTCTCGACGTTACGTGCGCGTCGAAATAAATCGTTCGATATGGTGTAAAAGAACGGAGCTCGAAAGAGAATTGCGGTGTAAGAACGAGCGACTACACACACATCACAAAAAGCAGGAAGTGGCCGAGAGAGCCTTACAAGGCATAAAACCGGAGTTTTTGGCACGCGTTACTGAAAAACCGCGACCTTGAGGCTGTTATACTGTGTTGAACCCGCTTCTCTTCTCTTCTCTCGCGGCGTTCACCCACGCGATCGATACAGCAGCAGCTACCGTTTGTCTCTCCCTCTCTCTTTCTCTCTCCCTCACTCTCTTTTTCGTCGCTAATCGTCGATCAGGATCAACGACCGGATTAGTCTCGCGACGATTTTCTTTTACTCACAGGGGCGAATTCTTTATTTCGGGAAGGAACGCAAACATCTGTCAAGCGCGAGCTTTCTCGAAATAAAAATCTTCTCTCGCGGCATTTATATATTTCCCGAGAGTGACACACACAAAACACTTGTGTATATATATAAATTATAAAAGCTCACGAGAGAGCGAGATTTTTAGGATGCTTCATGCGTTTGCTGTTGACTTTGACATTGCCGAGTGCGCCCGCATTTCGCGGTTTGATTAATCGGCCAGTCGATTTTACCTTGGCCGAGGGAATGAGTATATATCGGTGTGCCCATGCCTTTTGTTCTTTTTCGCAGCCAGCGAATGGAAAGAGATGACTGGACATGAGTTATTTTTTATTTACCTTGCGTATATCAAATGTGGCTGGCAGTTATTCAAATGGAAGACGAATGTATGTCGGCCGCATATATTAAAATTAAAAATCCCGTGTTCCGAGAGGCAGGCGGATAAAAATATCGATTATTAAAAAGATTTCAAACAACAACTGTATATTTTTGCTGGATTAAGTTGAAGGTAAATTATTTTAAAACAAAAGTGTGATATAGAAATCGCCAGGCACATAAAAGCAGTTCGATCGATAGCGCACAGTAAAATTGCCTTCGTTATTCGGAGGGGATAAAAAAATAGGAGCGTCACAAACTGCACCCACACAAGATTAACTAGACAGGTGTTGGGGATAAGACGGCTAATTCGATTATCGATTATCGAGTGCGCGCGAGCGTCCAAAGCGTGGCGCGCGCGCACTTTACTAAGGTTTCGGCTTGTGCGCGACGATCGAGCACTCGCGGCCTATTTCGAAAGCGGAACCGTAACGATTAGGCATTCTCACCGGAAGCGCGATGGCATTGGATCTTTTTTATTTTTTTTTTCTGTTTCTTTCCCTTCTTTCGTTAAAATTCATGCTTGCAACGCTCGAGTGCTTTGCATTTTAAATTTCCGATATGTATATATACGCCGCGACAAATTTCTAACCGAGCGAGCATGAATTGATTACGAATTACCCGTCGTGCGCAAAACTTTCTTTTTTTTTTTTCACCGAACGAGCGAAAGAAGAGAGAGAACAAAATGGACGAAAGAAAGGAAGGAGATCCGAGAAAAAAACGAACTTTGTCACACGCTGAGTCGGCGAAAAAAAACACACAGCGTTCGTCTGCAGATGATTTACAAGAAGCCGATCGGATTCTTCGTCTCGTTGACTTTTGCGCAACTTTTTCGTCGTCCTTGACTTTTCTTCGCATCGGGTAGAAAATGCTGATTTACGATCGTCCAGCCGCAAAATCGCGTAAATCATAAAAGGTCCGCCAGCAGGTAGTCCGCCGCAGCACGCGACGGAAGTCATAATTCAAGGCCCCTTCCGAAGGACCAGCATGTGCTGATGCGCGCAATGGAGACGTCCGACTTTCACCCAAAAATGCGACGACGTACAAGTATACGTTCTATTCGCGCGCGTATCTTAGAGCACGCGACACGAGTCGCATTTGAAAAGCGTCGAAACAGGTGGGTCCATCTCTTTTGTCGAAAGGTGAGAGAATGAGAGAGCGAGGGGCTGGTGCGAAACGAAGCGGTTGTGCATTATACACAGCGCTCCGACAGACTAACTCGCAGAACGGAACGGTTTATTGCTCTCCGACAGGTAGTCATCCACGAGGTTAAACTCTCCTCGCCAATAAAAATTAATAACTCTGGAAGCTAAAGTCGGGTAGTGAATGCATGATCGCTTCCATAAAGTAGACAATGAGGCAGTGATTATTTCGAACAAATAGGTCGCGCACTAGGCAACCACATTTGAATTTAAAAAAAAAGTAAATCGTACAATCATCTCTGACAACGAGTACGTGGACTATTAAAACTCGATAAGAGTCACGGATATATACACGGAGAAAATGTTCTCGGAAAAAGTACAGAAATGGTCATAGTAAAAATTACGGTGACGCTTCGTAATCCCG
>JAWWMK010000008.1:488536-519896 GCA_035047105.1 Galeopsomyia nigrocyanea
CTGTCGATTTATTAAACAATAATGTTATAAAAACAATTTTGACTAGCTTACATAACTTGACTAATCCATTCCAAGTTCCTTTGACAAAAAATACTACTACGATTAAAGATTTAGAAGAAATTTCGGAGGAGATAGGGTTCGGTGCATTAGAAAATCATACATTTATAACAGTTGATATTCCACTTGTAAAAGTTGAACCTGTGCTAACTTTAGAAAAAAATGATGGATTTGAAATCGCAATGCATGTGATAATTATTATTGCTTCATGTCTATTAGCAGTTTTAATTTTGATGGCAGTAATATTAATAATTTTATGTTGTATCATAAAAGATACTCCAAACATATAAGAAGTTACGTTCAATAGAGAACCGCATGTAGATGATGTACAATTAAAATATGTAAATCGAAATATTTCTTGAAATCAAATGTTTTAAAAATAAATTCATAAAAATAAAGGTCTAAAAATGATTTTACTGACTATGAAACATTGAGTGATTCCTTGAGATTGTTGTTGTTGTGGAGGGGAGCATCGAGGAAGATCCACACAAATAGGAGGAGCTTATGCTATGCACATGGACCAACGCACATGCACACACACACACACATACACACACACACACATGCATCTTATGCATAGCATCTGCTGCTACAGCGTATAGTCTCTCGCTCTCTCTCTCTCTCTCTCTCTCTCTCTCTCTCTCTCTCTCTCTCTCTCTCTCTCTCTCTCTCTCTCGCTCATGGCTATTTCGGCGGAAGACTATGTGTGTGCTATCTAAACTGGCCGGACGCGTATATCGCGATAAATTTTATCTCGAGCGTGTAATTCCGATATAGCCATTGAGGGTTCCAAAAAAATATATATATGCGCGTATGTATACGTACGCGCGAGGGGATTGCGATCGTGCATGCTGCATTATATGAGTTAGTGAAAGGGTCGAATCATGCTGAAGCTGGGCTGCGTTCTTTTTTTTTCTTTTTATCACGGTGAAATGCTACCCTTTTTTTTTTGCTCTTTCCCTTCGATTGCACCGATTTACGGAAAAAAAGCTTGCGTTTCTGATCGCTCTTTTACTCGACTTTTTTTTTCGGAATTATTGAATTTTTTCCGAGATTTTTTTTTTGGTACGGTGTGACGAATTGGAATGATCGCTAAGGAGGGATAGTTGTAAGGGATATATTGTAGCGGGTGTATGGGAATATATTTGACTATTATGCAAGATTATTTAACATCATAATATTTTTTTGGTCAAATGTAATCGTCAATTGTACCTCTATTCCGTCATACACAATATGAAATTTGGAAGTGACGACAATTCATTGATAGATGGCATTTCGTACAAACAATTGAAAGCATTTTCTATTTGTTATAAAAAAACATTAGAGCCATTGAAAGATTGTGGAAAAGAAACAAAATAATAAGTTGGTATATGAAGCTAAAAAGCTAATGCCTACCATCGAAAAATATTTGAAAATTCAATTACACGCACCATAAGCCAACGCGAAAATTTCCAATCATAGTTCAACCGCGGTACACTAGCTTCTCTGGAGAAAATTTTTTTTTTTGTTATCGTAGGGCAATGTGTGCGTCGTGTCGCTCGTATACACATCGGCAACGTAATTGGCCATCCAGAATATTTCGCATTTTTTGACGAAGGAAGCGCGGCGGCGGCAACGGCGGCGGCATAGTGCGCGACACGCGCGTTTAACGACACTCCGAAGTGTTTTAATGAGGGATATTTTTTCCTGACTTCTATATACCGCATGAGCGTTCGAAGGAAACGAGCCGCTGCCGCCGCCGTAGCGTATAAATTCCGGGGTGAAAAAGCATATAGGCGCACACGCGAGATATCACCCGCATGCCATGGAAGGAAAAGCCGCGCGAGCGAGCGCAAGGCAGCTGCGTTCCCTTTTTCTTTCTCTCTCTCCCTTACATCCCGATGGAATTGCGCGCTGATTTATCCGCTTTTCTTGTAATAATGCCGAAAAGACGACGACGACGCGGAATCGATGAGGAATTATACCACCGAAGGAGAAGAGAGAGCAAGAGCCATTAGTTTGTTCCGGCGAAGAACGAAATTTTGTGAAATATTAAAAAGGAATGCCATTCGTCAAATGGAGCGAAAGGATTAAAAGTGAAAAGCTAAATTAGCCCATCGTCCTCGAAAAGGCTCTGAAAACAAGAGAGCGAGAAGTTTTGGAGGTCAAAATGGTAAGAAAAGGGGTTTGGGTTCGGTTGTGTGAAAAGGAGAGTCAAGCGCGAGGGCGGAAAATCGAGACGTGGCGCGTGCCGTCGCTGCTGCTGCGGCTCATCTACCTAACGGCGGCATCACCCCCCTTCGACTTCAGTTTCTCGCCGTGGCGCCCATAAATAAATAGGGTTTCCGTCTTGACTGCTCTCTCTCTCTCTCTCTTTCTCTTTAGCTTTTGTCAGAACGCTCGAAGTCCCCATCCCCCCCTTCGAGTTCGTAGGCGAGCTGCCCTCTCTCCTTTTTTTGCGCTTTTCGAGGGAGACAAGCTGTCAGCCTGTAATGATAAATGTTTCAGTACAATTAACCATTGACTTTTATTCGTGTCGAACAATTAAATTTCGAAAGCTTTTAATTTTTAACGTACCATTTGAAAGCGTTTCGTTAAAATTTCGTTGTATTTTCTGTCAGTAGATATCATTCCAGCACGATATTCAAAAATATTGCTGAATAAATACATAAGCTTCCTAATACAATAGATTATTATTAAATAACTTTAATGTTTCACTGTGAATTTGATGAATGCTTTTCCACACTGTTCTACTTTCCACATATTCCAGAACTAAATAAGCACGAGATAAAAGAATTCAACAAAGTAAACATCTATTTACTCAACATTTTTCAACGTAACCCCTGAGTTGAGAGTACGACTATTCATCACCATTCAACATCTCTTTAACCCAATGGGCAATCATCCCGCTGCACGCTCCATTTGTATACAGACTGCACGCGTGCAAGCGTATATACGGCCACGCGCCACTGCGAGAGGAGGGTTGATGAGAGTGAGCGTGTGTGTGCGTCTGGCTCCGTATTTTTGGAAAGAGCATGCATTTTTACGGATATTTCGAGAAAAATGGATATGGAGAAAAAGGAGCTCTATGTATAGAGGAAGAGAGAGAGAGGGAGAGAAAAATACCCTCGCTTTATGAAGGCGCACAGATGCACGCGCGGTACATATTGGCAGGCTAAGCATTAATTCTCAAATTGGAATCTTTTTCCGCCGTCGCGGCGTATATAGGGCTGCTTTTAAATAAACATTAAGGACGACCCGTGGAAGCGAAACGCGCGGTAACGTCAGTTTTAATTTTGAATATATATATATATGTACACGTATATATAGTGCGAGTGGCAGTGTATAGCCGGGCGTAGTAAATCAGCGTGTATGCGATAAAAACTTGGAATAAACGAGGATTTATAACCTTCGTTAAACAAGTCGCTTTGAGATTGTAAGTACAATTAAAACCGTAAGGATATAGGTGTATATATGTATATCTTGTGTATATCATAAGGTTGAATCCGTTCTCTCTCTCTCTCTCTCTCTCTCTCTCTCTCGCGCTCGCGCGCGAGTAGACTTTTAATTCTTCTCGCGCGCGCTCTTGCACCCTCTCACCGCTATTCGCACTCATAAAGATCTCTCGATAGCGAGTTACACGGCGTTTAGCAGATCATCTAAATTACACCTCTCTTTCTCTCTTTCTCTCTGCGCGCAGAGGCGCGAGCGAGTAAATATTCGAGATAAGAGGGTAGTCACGCATGCGAGTTAATTTTCTTTCGCTATATAACTGCGAGCGAAAAAAAAAATATATATATATAGAAGATCTCGCGTGTCGCGGAAAAATCCTCCCAACTGTTGTTATTTTTGTAAGGACGTGCTTTTTTTGCTTACGACGTCAAATAATTTCTGTTTGGAGATTTTTCTTTTGGAGGAGTATATGTACGACACGACTTTATTATTGTCCGCCTCACACGCGAGAAACTTATAATACTAGAGTACCATTATACGCGTTTTTTCGAGAAAATGCTCCTCGTGTCGGAAGGCGCTGTTTTACATGGGCTTGTACATGCCGGAATTTGGATGCACGAGTGCGTGAGTACATCTGGTAATTATACGCTGCGAGTGCAAGATTAGTTTTGTTCCTTTAATTTACATTGAAATTCAAATTTTAAGCTCAAAATATTCATAAACTCGCGCGTGTGTTTATTGCTATTGAAACTAATTAAATAGATGGCACTTTATATTTGATGAAAGTCTTCAATTAAAATTAAACTCGTAACACTTATATTTATTGTATGATTGATCATGAGAGTATCTAGCATCCGACAATTTTTAAAGATTTTTTGATTTCGAATTTGTGATTTCCTTCATATCGTCATCATATCTTGTAAAATACGTATGAAAACAGCCATAGTTTTCTTCCAGAACAGCCTATATTATTCACTTCTCTCTAAGACACGCCTTTCTTAATCTTTTACAATGGCACACAGTGAGTGCATCGACCCTACTGCTTGCGCTTTATTGGCCTTTCGCAGCTCGGCGCGTCTATTAATTTATACTTAACAGCCGCATCACGCGGCGCCTCTCTCTCTCTCTCTCTCTCTCGCTCTTTCTGCTGACTTTATTTTATTATAGACAGCGTAGCTGCATGCATGCGCGCCATGCACAGGATGTATGTGTGTTGCGCGTTTCTCACGCGGAATAAAAGCTCGCAGTGTGTATGTGTATGTGTGTGTGTGCCTATTATAACGCGCGGAGAACAAGGACATTGGCGGATGCTCAGCCAGCAGAAGCAGAAGCAGCAGCAGCGAGCACCATGCCAGGCATTACGTATGTGAGGCCGCGAGCATGCGATTGACGATGAAATATTTATGCCGACTTATTGGTTCGGCGAAAGCTACAACCTTTATTTCTTTTCTCTCTCTCTCTCTCTCTCCCTCTTCTCTGTCTTTCTCACCCGACACACGGCTGTAATGATCGATAGTCTTATGGACATCGCTATAAACAGACTTCATTCTTCTTCTTTTTTTTTTGGGCGCAGGATTTTACGAGTACAGCGAGCTGGCGAATATTTAATTTTTGCGGTGCAGCGTTTGATCGTTGCGATATTCATTCGGTTTAGTGTGCACGCAAAGGTATTTGAAAATACATTTCGTTGCGGACCAAAAAAATTATTTTGTTGCATCCTCAGTTGAAAATAAAGATTTATAATTGATGGATAGATGGCGTTTCGTTTCAACACCTAGAAGTGAAAATTATAGATTTAAGAAGAGTCCTATAACAACAAAATGACTATAAAACAAAAGTTAATGCAAATTTGAAGTAAATATTCGGAACCGCATATTGTTTTTGGAATCAATATGATATTACATTAGCAATAACCTACGATTCTAAAAAAAAATAGCGAAAAAGTCACGTTTAACATTACACTCGCGAAAAAGCCATCGAGCGCAATTTAAAAGTGCAACACGAAGACAGACAAGTACGTGTAATCAACAATTGGCGCGCGCGCGCGAGTAGCTGCATAAGGACATCAAGTACGCGTACGCGCACTCGAACCTCGCCACCGCGCACGTGATATACTCAAACACCCAACAAAACACACACACGTATAACGAGCGAAACAGTAGCAATATAGCTGCGGGCGTTTAACGCCTTTTTCACGCCCATATAGCCGCTATGCCGCGGAATATTTACATCGGTATATTTAGTCTGGGGCGTGTGCTCCACTCAGCAGTTTACATGCGCGCAAGTCTCGCTCTTGTCACCAACTCTTTTGGGCGAAAGAGATACGGAGAAAGAAAGAAAGAAAAAAAGTGTTGCGGCAAAACGAGGCGAGAGAGAAATATATATAAAAGGGGGGAACACCATATAAATTTGCGCGGATATCACATGCTCGACCCGCCGAAAAATTGTTTCATATTTAGACGAGGGCAGATGTCAGCCCCGAGTCCGGAATTCCCTGGCGCGCAGTTTATTTTCGTTAATTTTTCGAAGATTTATCGTTATAGTTTCTTGTTTTTTCTCTTTTTTTTTTACTTCGTTGGAATCGCCTCTATTTCGGTGTGTGCGGGATGTGTGGTAGGTCGCGCGTTTATGGTAGAAAATTGTATTTCGTATACACTGCAGCGATATATAATTGAATTATTTGGTGCGCGAGACTGGCAGCTGGCATGAATATCATTGAAGCATATATATCGAGAAGGAAGCATAAATAATGCTCGCCGAGCTTTAAAAGAATGCGCCGACGTAAAAGCACATAATTCTTATTCGGGAGTCATCTTCCGGGCTTTTAAAGATCTTTCTCTCTCTCTCTCTCTCTCTCTCTCTCTCTCTCTCTCTCCCCCTCCCTCGAGTAGTACAGCTTTCTCTCTTTCCGAAAATCCGAAAAATTCGGTGTGGCACGTGTGCGTGTGTTCGTCTCGTTACATCCCCAAGCCAGATGACGAATTGTTCTCCGAGAATAGGAGAGAGAGAAAGAGAAAGAGAAAGCGGAGATGAAGAGAAGGAAGGACACACTGCAGAAGAAGAGAGAGAGAAAAAAAAGCAACACAGTCGAATCGAGAATGAGGCATACGGATGCGATGGTAAATATTTGAAAATTCGCGCAGAGTGCACGTGCCTTCACCGTACGTATATATAAGCGGAGATTTCTTTCTTTCTTTCTTTTTTTTTGCGCGCGCGAAGATCGCCAGCAGCGAGATTTGTTGTGACGTGGCTACAGGAAGCACTGCTATACTGTCTTTTTTTTTTCATATAACGATTGCGATATATACCGACGTATATGCAACGTTTGCGGAAGGCTTGTGCAAACATTTGTATGCACGCGACTTTTTTTTTTGTCTACATGGCCGACGTAGTATTCAATTCTAAATCCTTTTTTCTTCGTCTTTCGTCTCGTACTTACAGTTATTGTCTCGTAACGCATTTCGTTATTGTGTTGCCGATCGAATAAAGAAATCACATTTTTTTAGACGGCTATTTGCATTTCGAAACCCCTTTTTTTTCGTTACGCGCGCGTGAAATAGATATATTTGAAGAAAAACCAAGGACGTTTTATGCGTTTGTTAACTTTAGTACTGTTGCGATTGATTGAATGATTTGTTATTCAAATATAATCATTCGTATAATAATTTTGTTTCACGAGTATGAATGTTGTTCAATAGATGGCACCCTTTTTTTATCAAGTGAAAATATGATTTTCAAATTTGATAGTAAGTCTCTTTATCAGCAAATGTCACCGTAATCGAAGATTGGAATAATAATTAATGAGTGGTATTCCAGAAAGATCTGCAGATAAAATCTATAGTTATAAAACACTAAAATAAAAGCCCTCATTATAAAAAAAAAAATTCCGACTATAAATACTTGCTGAAAATCCTCACGTACACACGAAGTGGCTGATAAAACAATACGACGACAGTCTCGGATGTACGACATATGCAAACAATAAGCGGCTGCGTCTCGATCCACTCGTCTACCGCATTAAAGATGACGAGCGCGCGCGTGTCTCCTCTAAATATAGCGTCTTGGTGTGTCCGCGTGTGCAGCCTGCGCACAGATCTCGGATGCCGAAGAGGGGGGGAGCGACACGACCTTTCTCTCGTATGATATACAATAGACGATGGATTTCTCGAAATTTCCAACGATAAAATGAAAAAAAAAAGCCAATGTATAATCGAATTAATAGCCGTCAAGTTCGGGCTTCGGTATTATCCTTGCAATTAAGAAAATTGCGACGCGCATCGCGGATGGAAACCTATGAAATGGTTATCATACTAACAGGCTCTAGGCAGAAGAAGCGAAATTCAATTATATTCAACGTCACGTAATCGAAAGTTATAAACAAACAAAAAAAAAGTCTCAAATATATAGAGAGAGCATCGCGTGGCCCATAAATAAATTTAATATTGTACTTACATCGGCGATTGCGCAACTAATCGCGTTAAGGAACGTCGAGTGCTCGATACTATATACTCCCCCTCCAACGTATATAACATCTATCGAAGGTATATAACTCACACGCGACGTTTGTGCACTGCAGTAGCAAGCACTTATATGAGAGCGAAGGTCGATACCTGCGCGCCCGAGAACTCACGCTCATTAGCGATGATTCGCGAGGTTGCGAATTATGTTTGTCTGTGTGTTTGTGTATATGTTGTACCTTGTTCCGTGATTTTATCGATTTATGTACTCTTCTCTTGTACCGCGAAAAATTGAATTATTCAAGACGAATTTCTCGTGTGTTTTATATATTTAGAGGGTTGTTGCTTAATGTCGATTTTTTTTAAGATCGCTTGTGAGAAATTTCGATGCGAGTCATGCAGCGGGATCGCCGTATGTCTTAGTTAACCGATAGCATAAAAATATTTTGTTAAATAAATATTTTCATTCTTGACAATTGAAATACTCGTCTATCCGTGCTTGAAAATATTTTGATATAGATAGCGAGTTTTTGCTTTATCAAAAGTATCAACGACAAGTCACATAATAGTTTTCGCGGTTAAGCTAATAAATGATAGCAATATAATGAGGAAATTGATTATTAATAATGTAATGAAATAATATAAATTAAGTACATTAACTTATTCGTATAAAAGTAATAAATGCAAGTTCATAAAAATATATATTGAATGATAAGCGCTCGTACACCATCTTTGCAACGATCAGCATCATATTGATTTAGTGCCTTATTTGTTAATTTTCATATACATTTATTACTATATGCAAATGTACGTATAAGCCAATAAATTTTCATAATAGTTATACGTTGTACCTATTATCAAATATCGAACATCCCCATACACGCAACTTCAATCTCTATTTCCTGCCACGCAGGTAATCAAAATATAATTCACTCCGAATCATAAATCTCACCACCAAGTGAAAAAAAAAAATCCCTCAAGGATATACAAACTTCGACAGTTTATAAAATCCCTAAATCTCGTATAGCTGCCGCGCAAGATACTCGCACATACACATACTTAAAGTCGCGGCGGCAGCGACAATCGGCATAAAGAAGAAAAGGCAAAAAGGGAAGAAAGTTGCGCGCGCGGGACAAAGACACTTACACATATCGCACGTACGTACACACTTCCACTTTTCAATGGAAGTTATGACCGATAAGGGAGACTGAGAGCTCTAGCTCGCGCGCAGTTCTCCCTCGAGGAGAGAGAGAGAGAGAGCAAGAGGCATTACGTTATATGGGTATAAATAACCGAAAGGCACCGCCAATAATACGTAATAATATATCAGTCGGGATTTTAGTGCGAGCGGGTACGTTCGTACGTGGCCCAATGCTCGTAACTCATCGTCCAGTCTCTCGCGCGGCTTTTGTCTGTCTCTCTTTCTCTCTTTCGATTTTTCCGATTGCAAAAAAGATGACTTATTCCCCGCGTATGTGTGTGTTATTATAGGAAAGAGAGGCTGATTCTTTCTATGAAACTCGGTTTATTTGATTTGGCCGAGATCGATTCGCGAGCTATAGACTTGATGGAATTAAATTATTTTGTTTTAATTCGATCTCCGAAGTGCTGGTTATAGATTCAGGAAATCGAAAAAAAAAAAATAAAACTCCACTGCTTCCGAATATTCCGAGCTTTTAAATTTCATTAGTCAATTTGATATCATCACGCCCATTTAATCACTCCGCGCTCAATCAGCATAAAATATATTTTCAATCTGCGCGAGAGTCGAACTCTCTCGCTCGCTCGCTCGCGCTCAAAAGCCATCCTAAATTATGAAAGTCTACTTGCAGAAGGGTCGAATCGATGCGACTCAATCCCGATAATTCGAGGGCGTATCGCGAGTCCGGAATCTCTCTCTCTCCTTTTCATTCCACGCCTCCATATACGACGTCGCGCGCAGGCTCTTTGCATATTGCGGCACGCAGAAAGTTTGTCAAGTTCTTTCTCAAGCTATATATGTATAGATATATACGTATATATAAGCTACCTCCTGCTTGCGCTTAATGGGCTGGAAAATTATTATGATGAAATCTATAGCTTCTCTCGATCTCCCCCCAAGCTACTGCTGCTGCTGCTGCTGGAATTTCGACTCTCTCTTGCCCGATTACGGGATTGGCTTGTCTCGCGCGCGCTCCCGCGTCCTCTCCCCTCTTCCCGAGGAATTTGTATGTAAGGGTAAGCATGAGCTTTGTTTGCTGCCTTGCGGAACTTTCTTTTTCCGCCAATTTTTTTTTCACTTTAGTTTCTTTTGGGCGTGAGTTTGAATAGGCGCGGTTTTCTTTCGGCTGGGATGAGGTTTGATTCTTTTTTTTTGTAATTAGCGAGATTGAAATTTACGCTTTACAAGGGATCGCTGTACTTTAGATGCTTAATTACTTGGATGAAGTCTTAAGTTTGGAATGTTCTCAATGGCGTGGGAGGTTCAAAGGGAATTGGAAATTTTATTCGATAGAATTTCACATCGTATTCGATTCTATTAAGCATGAAAATGTATACATCTATTTATTTTCCGTACCCTAAAATGAACAAAACTGTAATTTTTCTCCCCAATGAAAACGTGATGATTCCGGAAAACTTTTCGAGCGTACACTTATTACACTTTAAAACCAATAAAAGAAAAATCAATCGTCACCCCATGCCCGAAAACAAGGGCACCGAAAGAAGAAGAAAAAAAAAGAAAAAGTCACCCCCGCGAACAAATCGTCAGCAGCACCGCAGTAGCAGCGTAGTGAGAGAGCGAGTTTTTCCCCGCAAGAGAGCAATGTTTGCCGTGGCGCGAGCGCGCGTGAAGGGAAAGAGACGTGCCGCGGCACGGCACCCGAGGCATTAATAATATATCATATCAGTGAGAGAGACGAAGAGGGAAAGCAACTCTCTTGAAAAATCGTCTCCTTCTTCTTCTTCTTCTTCTTCATCTTGGTTTTATCTCGCCTTACTACGCAAATATAGACGCGTGCGCCGTACAGTGGCACCCTTTTTATTTTTCCACGGCAGGCGTAGCCCAGATTATTTATCGTCGTTATTAGGGGCCGCTTTGGAAGCTCGCTCGCGCTGTTTGCTTATTCTTTCATGACGTGCTGGAAAGTGAATAAGTACGGGAAATCGCGCCAAGCCAAAACGCTTATATACTTTCTCAAAGTGTATTAAAGTGCTTTTCACTTTGTCTTATGCGAATTTATATATGTGTGTGTGTGTGTGAGTGTGTGACTGCGTCGAGCTTTTTTCGTGCGGTATGATGACAAATGATGAACTGCTTGGATTATTGAGAAAACAAACTTCTCGCTTGAATTCTTGACGTGATATTTTTGAAACATCATGTATCTATGGATGATTTTAATGTTTTTAAAAATACATAAATTTCATTAATTAGCCTCAATTGATTAATATGTGGTATTTTTGTCTTTCTACGATTGAAATTGAAAAATGTAAGTCTTTTAGTTCGATCGATAGATGTCATCATTTTTCGTCAAATAAAAACATTATTAGCTGACTATATGTATAAGTAGTATCAGCTAATCATATTATCATTTTGTTTGAGTTTTGTTGCCTGATCATCAAATCTATCAATTTGAACGAATTATATATTATAAACTTCACGAACCGTTGCAAACAACTACACTAAAAGCGAAAACTTTGGCGAGCCAGATCTCAATTATACACTCGATATTTTTTTTTCTCCTCGCGTGTATATCATATATCGCTGGGGTGAAATAATTGCCCGCGCGAGTCGCGTCTCGAGCAGCGGCGAAAAACACGTCACGTTCATCGGGCACTTAGCGTCTTTCTCTCTCTCTCTCTTGCGCGCGTGCACAATGAACGACATATTTCACGATGATGCCTCGCAAGAGTTGGCTCAGCGGTTAATAGCCGTAATTAGCAGCGGCAGCTCTCTCGCGCAGCGTGCAAGCCCCTCCTCTCATTCTTATTCCTTGTCTTACTTGTGTCCGACGATGACGCCATGTAGCACGCGCGTGTCGATTATTATTAAAATCAGTCAATCATACGTCCTTCCACCCTCCCAAAAAAAAAAAGAAAAGCGAAAACACTCGTATGCACGTTGCTCTTTGGTTACAAGCGAGAGAAAAAAAAAAGAGAGAGAGAGACGAAGTTGGAAAGGCACGCGCGTGTCTAAATTTACCACGGGGCGCGAAAGAGATACACGGAGCTCGGAGAGTCGCTGACACAATAGAGCTTCTGGGCGCCGCGGCCGATAAATCACACCGACGACTTGCGCTCGCTCGCAATGGTTTTTTTGTCCCAATGCAAATTTAGATACGCGCGCTTCCTTCTTTTCATTCTCTCGTTCCTTTTCTTTTTTTTTCTTTTCTTTTCTTCCAAAGCATCTTCTTCTTTTTTAATAAGACGCTAACGATGCACTCGCGAGGATAATTTTACGATAGCAGAGTACTGCTATACACTGCCAATTATTGCGTGTGCCGCGATCAAACCAGGCGCAAGAATCCAGGCAAGAAAAAGAGATTAGAGGCTATACAGCGCGCTCATGCAGTCTTGGAGCTGCTCGTAAACAAACTTTAAATTCATTGCGCTATAGCGATTATCCCGAGCGCCGACTCGAAAATCACGAGCTCGAGCGAAAGTCTATAACAATAGAAATCGGCTGTTGTCTGTGTATATGTGTTTGTGTGTGTGTGTGTGTGTGTGCAGAGGCAGCGCAGCTAATAAAATTATCATGAGAACGAGGGAAACGAAAGCTGATTTTTATACGATCACGTATATGTATACGTCGTCTTGCGGATAAGGGATTTCGTTCATGGCACACAACGCCCAGGATGGACTTTACTGTACGCGCTTTATATACGTTCGGACCCTTTCTCTCTCTCTCTCTCTCTCTCTCTCTCTCTCTCTCTCTCTCTCTCTCTCTCTCTCTCTCTCTTTCGTTATGGGATCACAGTAGGGATATGGTTTTACTGGTCGTTGCCGCGATTGCTTATGAAGGTACAACTCGTTGGGGCGAGCATTCTTTCGATTCCCGAAGGAAAGAGAGAGAAAAAAAAGTAAGGGCAAAAAAGGGCTTTTTTTCGATTTCCGATGATACGGAATTTTTATACTCGACGTAGATACATTCGACGTTTTTTTGTCGATTTCTCACGATAATATTTTGACAGCCACTTAAGCGTACACCATGTGTGTGCAATCATCACCTTTCTCCCATATAATCATCAGAAGTAGCAGCTTTATGACTTTGTTTCGAGAAAATTGTCGGACAATCAAGGTTCAATGAAAGCCGCCGCTTGCCGCGCGCGATGCGAGGGAGAGAGAGAGAGAGAGAGAAAAAAAAAACGAACAAGTAAATGGAATAATTGCGCTTGTAGGTTGAACGAAAAAACTCATCAGGCCCAATAAATTCGAAGCTTAAAGAGGAACCGCCGAGTCACTAACTTCCTTCGGGCGCGACACCCAAACGAAAAGAGAACCGTAGCTAATTGCCGCTCAGCTACCGGGGATAATTACGTGAAAAAAAAGAAGAAGAAGAAGAAGAAGACGAAGAAGAAGGAGACGAAAAAAAAAAGCAGTATGAGAGCTGCGAGGCACATGCGCGTTCGGTGAATTTCATGCGCGCGCGAGAGAAAGAGAAAGAAGATTGACAGCCGCGCATGTGAAGCGACAGGTGTGTGTATGCCAGCGTATATATACACGAGCTTTTTCCAAAAGATTTGCATGTTACGCAAAGGTCTTCGAATTGCACATTGCACGTTGCGTTCGGCTATGCTTTATGCATGCGGCAACGCGCCAACTTGTATGATTGGTTGATCATCATTTTTGTTGAAATGGTTTTTTTCACCTCACAAACGAAAAAAAAATTGACAGAGTAAAATGAAACGAAGGACTTTCCTATTCATGATTGTGTGTGCGTGTGTACTTGCTCCGAAGTCGTATATTTGAAATTTTAATAAAAACAATCCTTCTGAAAAGAATATTCAACGATTCCCGAGCAAACCAAGCAAAGAAGAAGAAGAAGAAGAATAAAAAAAAATGTCGCTTGTCTCCTTGGCTGTTTACATTTTGATGGACGCACGGCAGTCTCTCGTGATTCGCATGGTCTCTTCTTGGTCGCGTCGCATACAATGGTTGAGGATACATATAAGGATGTATACAGCACATATATATACGGAATGCGTGCGCGAGCGTGTTTATATCGAAAGCCGAAATAATAACGTTCGCTTTATGAATGACAAAAAAAAATAAAAGGACAAGTCGGCTTCTTCGGCTGCTCAAAAAAACTTTCATCTCTCTCGCTTCTGAAGACGATGGGGACCATTGTATGCTAAGACAGTAAAAGAGAGAGAGAGAGAGGAACCTAATATCCTCTCCGGCGGGCATGAAAATTCGATACTCCCTTTACGCGCGATGACAGTTTATACTTGGAATGACAAACTCGGCATTGATCTCCCATTGTGAGCGCGTTTTGTCGGCTGCGGCAGGGGTATTGTCGCTCTGCGACAAATTTCCCGTGCGGAAAATCTGTTGAATGGGGAGTACATATAGTAGTTCTGGCCGGCGGCGGCGGCGTCGGCGAATGAAGACAAAAAAGAAACGAAAACATATATAAAAGGAAGAGCGCGCATTATTGCATCAAAGGACCAGATAGATAGTATAGTCGAGCTTCTAATATGTCGGGGGTTTTTAACTTGCGCGTGTGCTCGGCTACCCGGAAAGAAACAGAATAAAAAAAGCCCTGTGTAAACATGCACGTAAACTGGTCACGAAGGGGGAGAGAGAGAGTAGTGTAAAGTGGCTCCCTTTTCCCATAGGAGACACACACATATATATATATATATATATATATATCGCTCTCACACACACTCGACAAATACACATTTCGATATATATATTTATTCGTAAAAATCAAAGACAAAAGACATATATACCGAGAGAGTGAGCTCTCTTCATATATCGTATAATTTCCGAGGTTCAGCCAAGTACGTGCACGGCTTGAAAGAAAGGATTTCCGTAATTCGAGAACACGTCGGCGACGGCAGCGGCGACGGCGGCGGCGGCGGCGGCCCTCCTCCCTTAAGACAAAGAAATATGGCGAGGGCTTTCAGCTGTCCAACCATTGGACGGACGGCCGAGTAACAAACGTTATTGGCCAACCCTTTCAGTCTCTCTCTCTCTATCTCCCCTCCACCCCTCTCACGCTCTCTAACTCTCTCTCCCTCCATTTCGCGCAGGCAGCTATCATATGCTAACGAGCTCACTCGACGGGGATGAAGAGCATGTACTCGAGTCCGAGACCCGCGAAATTTCATACACACACACGAGCAATTTTCTCGTTACCAATGCGTAACTCACTCCGCGCGATCGCTACGACCAGATAAAGTCAAGGATAAGTGTCAGCAGCTGCTGCAGTCTGCTGTGTTGCCTGCTGCTTGTCTGCCTGCCTGCCTACCGGCCTCATGATTATGACGCAAAAATCTGCATTCGATGGATATCGCTAAACTTACGAGCTGCGTTTTATGAGCCGATTCATGCTACTCGTCTTGGATTTTAATCGACTTTTTATATTATTAGCGGCACTCGAGACTTTTCATGTGTATATGTATATAAGCTGATCGACTGATTTATCGCTCGACACCTGTAAAGTTTTTCATGATCATTTTCTTTTTCTCATGCGTCATATATACTCAATGCGGAGAAAAAGACTGGTTGTGTAAATGGTAGCGACGCGACGAATCGGAGAATCAAAGTGTTTGAAGTAGCGCACAGAAAGCAAAAGAGGTATCATCTCCATTAATGGACTGAAGTATATATGCAGGGAGTCACTTAATTAAAATCAAAATACGCAGTCAGTACTGTAGATATGTCATCTGTGTGTGTATATAGTCAAAGAACCCTCGTACACGCAACTCGAACAAAAGTGAGTTCTACTAGCGCACTCGAAGAGCGAAAAGAAGGAGCAGAGAGAAAGTAAAAAAAAAACGGTCCCGCCGATGATCTCTGGTAGTAAATGTTCATCTGTGTCTCATGATCGAGCGTGTATTTGCGAGCAGCGTATAAAAAAGAGAAAGAGAGAAAGAGAGAGAGGCTGTAGATGCTAATCTGGCTGGGGGCGCTAATGCAATCCCGTTTAGCCAAGTCATCCGGAAAACGCGGGGCCTTTTCACAATACGATCATAACGCATGCGACGAGAGTGACAAAACAGAGAGAGAGAGAGAGAGAGCGAGACAGGGAAGTCCCCCATTAGCCGCTCATCATGCGGCCATGTTCCGCGCCCGCCATCATGTGCGACCAACCGGAAACATTCGGAACATATTGGAACGCGAGGGCCATTGTCAGGGCTATTTTTATTAAGTAAACGCCGAGAGATAGAATTTCGATGTGTGTGTACGTTCGATTGACGGGTATTTGCTAATCGCGGGGAATGATGGATTGTCTGTGTATGTATGTGTGTCTGTGTGTGCTGCACGTAATTTCGCGCGCTTTATTTTTCTTTTATTTGCAACACGCGCGATGTCACTGTTCCCACGGGACGCCGATTGCGACTCGACTTTTTTTTTCACGAGCTTTGTTTTTTTATTTTTGCCTCTCTCGGTCGTCGCGCGTCGCGATTTTTGAGAGAGAATTTTTATATTGATTTCAGGATTAGAGAGCAGTACTTTTTCGATTCGTCAACGCTATGGTTCTTTTTTTTTTTCGTTGGCTGTGGAATTTGTTTCGCTGAAACTGCGAATTTTGGTATTCTGTTTCGAAAAAGGCTCGATAGTTTTGTACGTGCTCTATGGATGGTAAAAAAAAAAGTCTGTTAATCGTATTATACCAGAGAAACTCGAGCACGATTCAGAAACGAAATTTCAATATATATAAACTTCACTGCGGTAACAATCGTTATTTAACGTGAAATGAACTTGTTCACAGCAATTCTCATAACAAATTCATCAAGAGATGCCAAGGTGAAGCACAACAACGCGTCTTGTGCAACGAACAAATGAAACGAAAAAAAAAAGAAAAGATCGGCTCTGAAAAACGTGATGTGTGTTCCTATCGTCTGTGTGTATATATACGCATTGCGCACGCGGCTAACGAGGGAAGACGATCGCGAATAATTGCGAGAGAAAGCTCTATATAATACTCGTTAGATATTTAATTGGGCCTCGAATCTTTTACGGGGATAAAACTATCATTATCATCATCATCATCGCGTCGAAATATTAAGAGAATCAAAGCGCGCAGAATATTACGCGGAACAATTATCCTACCTACATATACATGCGTATACATATACAATCAAAACGCCTTCGCAACATGATAGTCGTCGCGCATTCCGCGTGAGAACGAATCCCCGACGCTTAATTGCCCGCAAACCGTTTCTCCTCCTCCTCCTCCTTCTCGTGGCAGGGATTCTTATCGATGCTGCTTGCTCTATGTATACAGCTGCTATGAGTTATTAATTTCGACAGAGAGAGAGAAAGAGAGAACTGCATTAGCTATTTTCTGGACTCTGCATTCGAGGTATGCTCGCGCGTATATACTTCTTGTTTTTTTTTCTTCGCGTTCGTTCGCATTGCCCGCGTTATTTCATAATTGTTACGCGGTAAAAGACCGCGAAACTTGTTTATGTACTGCGCTTTTACCTCCCAGCTAGACGATCGCGATGTTTTAATTGTTCTCGCGGAATTACTTTTTTTTTTCGTTCGACACAGGATGTTTACGAAAATTTGAATGTATTGTCATGGTAATTTGATGTTATCATTGTCACGGATAACCGCCGTTTTGAACGAAAGTTTTTGGAAAAACGGTATCAGAGTGGAAATTATGATAGAAATTTCTAAGATCGAAGTAGTGCGTACAATAGTAGAATCGTTAAGAAATAGCAGCGTTCGTTTTGCTGTTTAATGAGAATGGAATTCCTTCATAATTAGAAATATGTCGATAAACTCAACTATGAAGGAATAAATTGCGCTAATCGGCTCGGAGTTGCCGACAATTGGAGCATGGAATACTTTTACCGCAGAAGTAAGCAAAGTAACACGGAATCAATTTCTTCACTTGACTCTTATACAGTTATATTACAATTCCATAGAAACGAAAAACGGAGCAGAGAAAAAAAAAACAGACAATCTCTATTAGAAAGTCGTGAGCCGCGTGTCGCAAAAACACAAAATAGAAATCTCGCAGTCTAAAAGTATATTATACACAAGTTTTCCAATTTTGAAACGAAAGAAAATAAGATAATCGTCGGCTGGTCTATCTCTGGAAACAATGCGCGCAACAACGTTTACATCGAATTGTCGGTGCTTGCGCGCGCTGCAATTCGAAATGACAGGGAAGCAGCTCGGAGCTCTCGCTATATGGGAGAAAGCGGAGGGCGACGATTATGACTCGTTAGCCTATAGAAGCGCGTCGCTCGCTTGAATCTTCGTATTATCACCCTTTGCGCTTTGGGCGTCGGCGGCGTCGACGGCGTCAGTCTGATTAAAACGCGACATCAAAAGCGAGAGCTGCTATTATTCGAAGGGGTTATATCGCTTTGGCGCCGCTGCCGCTGCCGCCGCCACCACCGCGTATTTGCTTAATAACCGACTAGTTGAAATCCCCCGCGAGGCTTATTGCCAAAGTGAGAGAAGAATCTCCCCTCTATTTCCGTGCGAACGCGTGATAAATCGATGATAATGATAAAACATTATAGTAACAAATGGCTAAAACAGCAAGTTGATATGAAAGCAGTCGGTTGATTAATGACAAACACGAGTGAGAACGCCGTATAACGCCGCGGAGCCGTGGCAACTTATTTCTCCTGTAATTGCGCGCGATTAACACCTCATGTATGTGTTTGTGTCTGTGTATGTGTGTGTGCGTATAATACACGTCCATATCGCGGCGCACGCACACGTACACGCGCGTTTAAAATCATTTCAGCATCGTTCGCGAGCCGACTACTTTTACCTAACGTGTATATATATGTATACACGTAACGCGATATCTGCGTGTGTGTAAGTGCGAAAGAAAGAAAAAAAAACAGTGTTATAGTATAAATTTATGCAGGATTTCAAGTCTGACTGGATTTATTTATCAGCTGGATGGGGATTGGAGTTAATTTAATTAAGCCGAAAGTCTCTCTCTCTCTCTCACTCTCTCACTTCGCGCGTGCGATAATTTTGTGTTATTCGCTTATTAGCCGACTTTTCGATGTTTCGAAGTGGTGTATATCGAGTGTCGACGTTGTCGCGTCATAAACTAAGACTAATTACAAGTAGTTTGTCGCTTATCGTCGATTGGCGAGTGTATACTATGTGTAGCGACATTTTTCACGAGCATAAGACTCTTTAAAATAAAAATACTTCGTGTGTACCGAATAAATCGGTTTACAGTTTTTTTTATCTCGCTCGAGCAAAAAAGAAACAAATCTCATCTGGCATATCCTCGAAATCGACGTGTTGAGAATAGATCGCGTTCGCTTCAAAAGCCGCAGGCGAACGAAAAGCAACGAAGTGCATACGCATTTTCGGCGTGTTTGTATACCTTTTTCGTATACGCGCGAGAAAGAGAGTGAGAGAAAGAGAGAGAGAGCGGCTAGTATGTCACGAATGTGCGAGCGTTCGCGACGGACATTGAAAATATCTTCATTTGGCTTGATGCCAATTGGGCTCTTGCCCTTCACCCATGCCAGTGAACGCTGTCGCCTGCAAATTGCCCTTTTTTTCCCGTTCGTTTGTTTGGTGCTGCTTTTTTTTTTTCGTCGTCGTCGATCGATCGATCGTCTTCTACGTGTAAATTTAAACTTAAATGTGTATAAATACGCAACAGGAGGAGATCGAGAGAAACGCGCGAGATGAATATAAAGAGGGGGTTGGTACAATTCTTCTACGTTTGGGCCGTTATAATCCCAGGCATATCCACTTACATATACACGCGCGACATCATGGCCGCGCGCAATCGCGTTCGCCCGGTCGCTCGTTCGGCTACGTTAGATTTCTTTCTCTTTACGCTGTCTGAAAATTTGCTCCAAATGTAAATGTAGCTTTCTTGGAGTCGATAAATCTTGCGGGGTTCAACGTAAAATTGGCAACAAATTATCAACGTGTTACGTTTATGTGTACGTGTATATGCGGGAGGACGGCCAATTAGCGCGCGAGGCAGAAAACTCCATTGTCGTTTTCGCGAAAGACGAGATGCGGCATTGTGCTGCTGCGCTCAGTGCACCTCATGCAACGCACACACATACACAAACACACATACACACACAACGGGTTCAATGGTCTTTTGATTGGCCCACGAAATTCGAGCATCGCCTCGCTCTCGCTCGCGTGGTTAGATCATACACACAAAGTAAATATTCGGAAAATCTTTCTCTTTTTTTTTTGTTTATTTTGCCTTTTCATTACGCATTGAACAAAAGCGCTTGTATGTATATGTATATCCGGTTACGCATTTAGCGCAAAATTATATATCTTTTCCGCGAAATAATAATAAAATAAAAAAGAATGAGCGCGACCATAAAAAAACGGCATCTCAAACAAAATATAAATTGTCTTAATTGCACGCGCGCGAGCTAAAGTGCATTGACCTCCCTCTCTCTCAACTGAGATTTTTCGCGCAGCAGCAGCAGCAGCAGCTTCTTTTTTTTTTCTTTACGAGGCCCACGACCGTAATCGTTATTGTTTACCCTTAAAAATCGTCGCTCGGGCTATCCGAAAAATTTATCAATTCGCTCTCACGCGCGCGCACACGATATTATTTATATTGACGCGATTCTTACTTTTTATTTTTTGTTGCTTGTTTCCTCTCTCTCTCTCTCTCTCTCGCGATTTTATATTCTTTTATTGTTATTGTAGGCCTTGGAGCACTTTCTACGAATCACACATCGCTTCCTTCTTTCTCTCTGTCTGTCTGCTTTTTTTTTTCTGCGCGCGATCCACGAATTTGTATTTGCACTATTAAATTCAACGACTGCGAGGTAATCGCTCACCGCTAAAGATAATTCTTGGAAATGATCGCTGCACGACCGCGGGCTGCTGCAGCGATTAACAAGTTTTTTGATTTTTATGAGTGCGCGCTCGCGCGTCCGTTATGATTCAGACTCTCGCACGCGAGTGAGTTAAACTGTCATCGTGTGCTTTTTTTTCCGACAGGTCATTTGGACCACAGAAATCAAGACGTTAAACGTCGAAAAATATCGTTGCGATGTTATTTTTTTTTTAAATCATAAAAAAAAATAAATTTCGACGCATTTCGAAAGCTTATCGCGCTGTGTGTAAAACTCTCTCCCGTAATTCAAGTTGAAACACACAAAACATCTGCTGCTGTGTAGATCAAAGCAACACACGCGCGCGCGTCATACACGTCCGCGGGCCCTAAAAATTGCTTCACACCGTTTTTGCGCGTGCGGTTCCTCTCTGCCTCGTTGGCATTTTTCGACCTGCCGCTCGCTCTCTCATTGTACCTCCCTCTGTAGCAAAATCTCCGCGAGATTCCTTCGCCAGAAAGAGAAGGTGGGGAGGAGGGGGAGTCGCCAATTATTGCGGCCTGTCCCTATGACGGCTCTCATATCGGCCTTTTTTTTTCACGAGGCTCCCACGATCCGGGAGGGCTTTTATATATATACACGTATATGTTATATAGTATACACATGCAAGCGCGTATTGTTTTCTATATCGATTGCGCCATACACCCTCGCCTCGCTTGCTACTCGCGCGACGACTCCTCTCCGTGACCTCATTAACGTTCGAACAAGTTGTAATCCTTTTTGCGAACCCTACAAATTCTCTCTGCCGCCGTAGATGATGCATTTCCAGATTAATTAATGCCCCCGATAGCCGCTTGCCACGATGGAAAAAAATATATATGTCGCGACCACGGAGATGCTATCGGATTTTTTTTTTTGCTTCTTCGCTTAAAACGTTACGATTTCGCTCGTGTTGCGTGCATAAATTAACGGGCTAATTGGCCGATCGCGTTTGTTTTTTTTCTGTGTGTGTATGTGTGTGTGTGTGTGTGTGTGTGTGTGTGCCATCGGTCTGTCTTGATTATTAATAATTCGCGAATTAATGACTCTCGCGGCGAAAGGATCGACGGAATGCAATTAATTGCGCTGATGCAGGTGGCCAATATTGATTTGCAATTTATAAAGGTAATTATAACGAGTGTTTTCATTTATATATATCCTTGGCGAGTTTTCTTTTGTCTCGCTGGCGAGACACCCACATATATGTACACTCGGTGTGTGACTGTGTGTGTGCGATACAATGCAAGAAAATAAAATAATTATATACGCACAGACTCGCGATTGTATAAGAAAGACGCGAAAGAGGCAGAGAGAGAGAGAGAGAGAAGACGCGAATAAAAAGAAAACGAAAAAAAAAAAAAAGATTTTGCGCGAGGTCTGATTTATGACGAGCTTCGTATTCGTAGGTCTCGCGTTGCGTTTTCAGCGCTGCTCGCCGTTAAAATAATTTATCGCGATGGACTGTCCGTCGCGCGAACGTGGCCAACAAATTATATTCGCGCAGAGCACAGACAGACAGACACACACAGACGTAGATTCCGTGGAAAAACGCGAGTGAAAGGAAAATTCGGCGGCAGCAATAAAGAAAAAAGAAAAGAGAGAACGCAGTTTTTAATTTACGAGGGCTCGGCCGTTACTTTACATATGAACTATGTATATAAACTGCGATCGCATTGATCTTCGTTTTTTTTTACCTCTCAAAAATAATTCTTTTTTACACTCTGCAGACGATGTTGATATTATGTCCGCGCGCGCGCGCGCGAGCGGCGAGAAAGTTATTTCCGTAACGTCGAGCGTATAGCTGCTGCTGTTGGCTTTTAATTGACGGACGCGCATATTTAAAAGTCTGTGCGGCTGTTGGATAATTAATGCGTCTCTCCCTCTCTCCGTTGAGTATCGATGCTAATTAATGCCATTCAAAGAGCTTCTGCCATACTCCATGTGTGTGTGTGTGTGTATGTGTGTGTTAGCCGTGTAAAATGGGACGATACGTAGACAAAAAGGAACGAGATGACAGGTCTGAGAGAGATAAGAATCGCACTGCTGCTATGGCTGCACCCACGACTCGGTCGTCGCCGTTGTCGCCGTCGTCGTCGTCGCGACCAAAAAGGTGGAGATCGCACAGCACAGTTTTGCTCTGAAATAATTTCGCGAGAGAATATCTAGCAGCCCTAATCACGAAGCTAAACGACGCGGCGCAAGCTAATTGCCATTGTCTACCTCTCTGTCGCTGTGTATATAATGTATGACAAACGGCACGCGAGACAAACGATAAAGAGCCAGGCAGACGGTGTATATTAGCAGCCGCGGTAGTAGCACGAGCGGCTTCTATTAATATGCCGTTCTCTCGCTGCGACTCGCTCAAGAGAGAGAGTGGATGTTAGCCGGTCCTTAGTTACTTGTCACATGTCACTTCGCGCACAACAGCGCCCTGTCAGCGCGCGATTATGTGTCTATCGATAGACGATCGATAGAGGAGTCCATGAGATGCAATATACACTTACACACAGACAGTACACACACACATACACATACGAGTAGCAATAATTCATCCGACATCTCAATGCTATTCTGTATATACCGGCACAACGACGACGACGACGCTTTTGTTTTTTTTTTTCATCATTCTTTCTCGCTGGATATATAGATATATATATAATTAAACGATCACGAACACAATTGTGCAGCACCGCGCGCTTTACAAATCGTTTTTGCAATTGCTTGTCGTGCAATTATCCAACGCGCGAGCTTTTAATAAGAGCGAGTTGCACGTATCTACAGGCAAACTTCATTATTATTGTATTTAAATTACATAAAAGATACACACGCCGCGCCGTGCGCCGTGGAGAAGCTTGCCCCCGTAAAGGTAAATACGACAGTCAATTAAATCTGACGTTATATGCCGCGCGGAGAGAGGCTTATCTTATATACAGTTCTCCTCCTTCTCCTCCTCTCCTTATAAATCTTTTCCCATAGAATTTCCATCGCGCCCGCCAGATAAATGCGAAATTTAATCGCCCAAAAGTATTTTCGCCTTTTATCTATATGCTCCGAAGAGATTGAAAGAAGAAAAAAAAAGCTTAAAAGATAAACTATACGGACTTTCTAATTACCCACGAAACTTATACATGCCGTGCGCGGCCGTTCTCAATTTCATAACGCAAGCTATTTCAATATATTATATATATCCCCACGTCGAATTATAAATTAATCTCTGATAAAAGCTCGCAATTCCTATTTCCTCAATTAATCGAGTTTATAATATCGTCAACGAAAGAGAGTGAGAGAGTAGAGGAACACGTGCTGATGTTTAATTTATAATACTTCATCCTGTCTGCCGAATGTAAATTATGTATATGAATGAAGTTAAGATAACGCCCCGCGCTCGACCCATCAAACTTTCCATCCATATACCGTGGAATTCCTCGAGCGCAGATTTCTAAAAAAAAAAAAAAATCCTCCGATAGCTATAATGAAACACAATGGTTTACGATTACATTCACTCGCAAAATTATCGGACTTACGTAATTGTCATGTCTATTATCGTTGACCGCTTAAGGAAAAGAAAAAAAAACTCAAAAAGTAAAGAGAAAAAAAATATGTCTGCACTATTTTTCAATGCTAATTTGTCGTCGATATATACTACCACCGCACCGCCGTGCGGTTAGAGAGACTTTTACGCAATATCCACAACCTGTCGCTCGAAGCCCATAAATATTGTCAAGCGCGAGACAATACCAAGAGAGAGAGAGAGAGAGAGAGGGAAAAAAACGTTCCGAATTCCCTTACACCTCGAGGAAGAGAGCTTTCCCCCCTCGACTTTTGAGGATACTTCGCACGTGCGCCCACCTTTTTCTCTCTCTCTCTCTCTCTCTCTCTCTCCCTCGGCGCTTTCACGCGCTGCACTGTATACCGGTGTGTGTCGACTGATTCCTGCCTGTATATAGAGAGAGACTGACCGCAGAACTATGGGATTTCAGCAATTTCACAAAGGAACGATTAGGAGTCTGTTTTTTTTTTCACTGCCAGTAGGATTATCGACCTCTTTTTTTTTTTTTAAATCCGCTTTCACGTAACAAGTTCACGAAATAATCGACGTGTTCCTTTTTTTTCTCCCTTCGTCGATGGCCCAACATCTCACGAGAGTGTACTATAGAGTGGTGTTTTGTGGTGGTGTGTTTGTGTAAAATGGAGACTTACGAGGATCGAGAGTAAGGCTGCCGAGTCTTGGATTGATCCTAAGTGCCGCTTGTCCAAGCTCGTCCTCGAGAGTAGCACGGCTGGGCCTTGCCTGCTTACGCCTCGACATGCTGCTGCCGCGAAAAAGAATGCAACGGTGACCCGTCGCACCTCTCTCGTTCGCACTCCTGGCTGGTAGCTTCTCGCCAAAAAAACTGATCGTCGCACCGTTTTTTTTTTTATCAAACTCTGAATCCTCAATCGAAGCAGCACTCAACTTTCCAGTCACTTAAACCTAATAATGCTCCTCTACTGTACTCGCTCTCACGCCCCATCGCGCAGCTGCTTATCACCGAGTCATTTTTTTTTCAATACAATTATATATTTGCACACACACGCGCTGGAGATTACATCGAGCTCCCTTTCTCGATCGGCGGCGACGAGGACGACGACGACGACGACGACGAAACAAAAAAAAACTACTTTGTTATTAATTTTATTATACAAATGTTATATTAAATACAACGATAAATATCTATACACATATATATCGAGTAATGTGTATGTATATATGTGTATATAAACTTGAAAGTGAGGCATCGACAGATGAGCATGCATCCGCGTCCGCCGGACGACTATAGCGCGCGCGACCGAGCGGTGGCTGCCAGCGGCGGCAGCAGCAGCGGCAGCAGCGGCACGAAACGGCGGCGGCGGCGGCAGCAGCAGCAGCCTGCCCAAGCTCCCTCTCCTGCGTGTATCGCGAAATAATCCGCGACTGACGTCGCGACGCCCCCCACCCCTGCGCTCTCTCTCTATATCCCTCTCTTTGGCCGACAACGAAACGCGAACGGCGACGACGACGACGACGACGAGGTAAAAGTAGTGGGGAGCAAACAACTCCCTCCCGCCTCCCCACCGCCCCATTCCGCGCGATGCGCTTTATACCTACTCTATACGTACGAGTCGAGTCGCGAGGCGCCCAGGCCAGCAACCCCTCGCCGCCACCGCCGCCACCGCCTCGGCCAGCAGCACACACCGCTCACTCACTCCCCTATACTCGCTGTTCTCGCTTGCTCTCGTCTATATGAGGGGCTATTCTTGTACGTGTGTTGTATGCCCATTGCGCGCTTGTATGTTAGAGTGTACGTATCGTCCAGCCTCAAGGTCCATCCCTTGCTGACGCCGCTGCTCGTGGGAAAGCTTGCGCGAGCTTTCATAATAATGGACACTTTTTTTCTCGACGTTAGCGTTTGTTTTTTCATCTCGAGAGGTCGGACAATAAGGGTTGCTTATTAAAATAATCATCATTTAAAAAAATCATAATTCATCGAGAAACTTTAATTGTTCATTCTTCAAAAATTTCAAGTGGTTCAATCCCTCATATACAGCAAAGTCCGATGGGCCAGCGGCGAGTCTGAATGAGTGCTCATCGCGAGGAAAAAGAGAGAGAGACAGAGAAAAGCGCGAGATCGTGTGGCTTAAGTTATACACATATCCATCTCCTTCTCCTCGGTACTGAAACTCTCTCTCGCAGCTCGCTCGCTCGCTCTCCCACTACTACAGCCGCGTACAGTCATCCCCCACCACTTTTGGCGATTCTCCGTTGGAGGCGTGAACATCGCGAGACTCCGCCCCCTTATGCATTATTATTGCTTGCGCAGCTGCGCGCCGCGCTCGCGAGAGAGAGAGCTATGATTTTATATGCCCCCCCCCTCCGTGCAGCAGAGCGACCAGAGCGCAGTTATCTCACCCTCTCGCGAAATTATGCGGGGGAGGCTCTCTCTCTCTCTCTCTCCTTCTTCATCGATCGCCTAGCAGCTCTAGCTTGAATTCTAGGCGAAGCCGATGCACTCTCTCGGCGAATGCTTCGCTGCTGCGGGTTATATGCCATTGCGTGCTTCTGCTTTTGCTGCTTGGGCATTTTATGATGATGAATTGTTAGGCTATATTCTTTTTTTCTTTTCTTTTCTGTTTTTTTTATTTGAGCTTGAGATTATGATGCGCTTTAGAAGTTGAGAGGTAAAGTGTAATTACTCTACCTGCGATATCTTTGCAATTCGAATATGTCCGAGATAAAGTTTATCTCGAAGGAAACGTTTATTATTTGCAAATGAGAAAATACGTTTCGCCATTATTATACTCATTAGGTGTAACATACTATGGCGCAAATCTAGATTAATTCCATAATGATTTTTATAACGAGCTGCCAAATGTATATATACGAAACAACGTTCCGCAATTTCATGTCGCACACAGCCTATATAAAGCCGCACAATAACGATCGACGAATAATACATCGTTATACAACAATGTTGCATTATGAAATTCAATTTGTCGGCGAGAATTTCGATGTAGCATATACAATGTTCGACCGATGCATTATAATCGCACATACACACACACACAGTTCACATAGCGATATATAGAATCGAAGGCGCGCGCCGAGTTTAAGGCCTGCCAAGAGCGTATATACGTTGCCGGCAGTATGTGCTTTCACTTAACATATTTGACCTTATTGCCGGGTATAAATCAAATGCATCGCGAGTGCGCGCATTAGATTTACGATATCGCCTCTATATATGCAAGCGTTATACCAAGCCTCGCGGCTCTCCGTACGATCGAATTTATAACAGTGTAGATATTTAATACACACATTTATATATGTGTATATAATGCATCGACTGCGAGAGCCAAAGATATTTTGATAGTATGCCTGCGGTTTATTCTATTTTACTGACACTCCTTATTATAGATTTATCGTCGGTAATTAAGAATATCGGCATTTTACGTGCATGCAAGATTATCGACCGACCCCAGCAAACTCGAATATGCGCATTTTTGCATTCGCTTATAGGAAGAAAAAAAAAGCTCTTAATTGATCAATCTCTCTTAACTTGATTATAGCGCTATATAGAGTATTTATATATATAATCTTGCGGCCGATTGGCTCTTCATCGTGATATATAGATAAACATCGATTTATAATCACCGACTGCAATTCGATGGAACAAAGCGCACTATATTTTGCAAAAGCTCGCTCGCGCTCTCAGTAGAGTCTTTGGCCTCTGAAACAATAAACGTTCAATTAATTAACCTCGCATCAAGGGACAAAAAAAAAGTCAAAAAGGAAAGAAAGCACACACGAAGTTGGATAAGATAGTGCATTGGCTATATCGATGGTCGTCTTGCGGACAAGTCGATACTGTATATATATACACGCGTCCCAGGTGCGCAGGAGTATAGAGAGAAAGAGAGAAAGATACTCGGGGGCAAATCAATCAGCGTACAGGCACAATAATGGCCATTGTCTGCGCGGCAGCGGCGCTCGCGAGGAAGAGCTTTGAGCTAAGGCCGCAGGAAGCGCCAAAGTGGTATTAAGGGGGTTAAAAGAAAGACATCGCGGCGCGCAGCTCTTTTCGCGGGACGGACGCGAGCTATATTCTCTCTTTCTTTTAACTCGTCGGCGAAAGGCGCGGTTTTCCCTCGCTCGTTAACTCTCTTTGGCTTAATCAACGTGTGGCTATATATATAAGACATATCCGCTTCTCAACTCGTCTTTTCTACGTATATGCGTGAGCGAGAACTTCTGCAAGTTGATTCTTTTCCTTTTTTCCCTTTTTTTTTTCTTTCTTTCATCCAGTTCGCAGTAATAGCGTATAAGCTTCGACAAAGGTCGAGGAGACTGCAGCGCGCGCGGCAGGGTTGATGCCGAGCGACAGGTGCTTGAAGTGCTGCTATGGGTATGCTTGTTCCTTTTTTTTCCTGAGCGCGATTGAGAGAACTGCAATTATTGAGTGTTTCGCGTGAAAGAGATAGTTATTTTTTTGCTCGCTAGGAGGATTGTGATTGATATGCCTTCTTTTATACACGTCGCTGAAACAACGCTGGTCCAAGCATATCGACGATCAGGGAGGTTGTAAATAATTTTGTACAATGATATTATGAATCAAAATGTATACCCTCCTGTGTCTAATAGTGTGCTGATGATAAACTTTTAATTCTAAATCAAGTAATAAGTAAATTTACATGGAATCATAATTTTTTTTTAAAACCTAAAAAATTTCAGACTAGAATAATGTTTGAATACAGTCAATATTAATTTAGACAATACGATTCAGCAAAATTTAGAAAAGCAAAACGAGGTCAACGTGTCAAAGATCGCGCTAAAACTGATTTATGCAAAAAAAAAAAAAGACAACCCCTCCTGTATAGGGCAACAGACACCAGTAACAACAAGCCGCACGACAAGAAAACAGCTATTCAAGAATGGAAATATCCGGCCACCCATCGCCGGTGAAAATCGCGTGAATCTTCTCACAACTCGAGGAAAAGAAGAAAGAGTCAGCGCCGCGGGAGAATTAGCCTCGAAGACTCGCGGAGAGTAGAGAGAGAAAGACTTGAATGGTCCCATCGCCCGAAAACGAGTGCCGCTCGCGCGCGTATACGCGAAAACCAGTTCAAGGCTGCTACTCTGCTGTCTGGCCGGCTTCGAAGGGTAGGGAGAGCGAGCGAGCGAGCGAGCGCGTCACAGAGCCTTTGTGAATGAGTTAAATGGATTTTGTACGAGAGTTGCCGAGTTCATTCATTAGTCGGACGCGCGAGCGAGCGAGAGAGCGTCGAGTTCATTAGAGACTCTCTTTCCATGGGTGTCCGATAAAAATACACTCGCTCTCGTTGCTCTCTTTTTTTACACCCCCCACGCGCGCCCGGCGCGACAATTGCTTTTGTGATTGCTGATTTGGTTATCTCCCCACTCTCTCTCTCTCTCTCTCTCTTTCTTTCTCTCTCTCTAATCTCGCGTATATATAAATTAATTAATAGCGCTCTCGTCGATGGTATAAATAATGCGGCGCTTTCACTCGCCATATTATACACGCTGTGCGTGTGGGAACCGAAAAATTCCTCGGCATGGACACTAAAAGCCTCGAGGCTCATAAACTATCGCGGTGTGAATCATCTCGATCGTTCGGCATAGAGAACTGCTTTGTCTTATCGCTATGAGATCGCCGGTGGGCCTCCGGAAAAGGCAGTAAATTGATGAAAAAAAAGAAAAGAAAAAGCGCTCCTTCGGGCAAAGTTTATTGTTTTCTTCTTTTTTCTTTCGAGGGTTAAAAAACAGTCTCGTAATTTTTCGCCGCGCGCAGGTATGTCAAAGTATATATATAGATAGAAAGGAAAACAGGCGCCGGCGTCGTATAGTACGTAAAGGTATCGGCAGCTCAGCAAGTTCGAGTGAGGCACCTGTCGCGTCACGCTTTTTCTCGCACCGAGAACAGGCTGAGGAGAGGGGAGGAAGGATTAATTGGGGCAATTAGTGCTCGCAATAGCCAGTTCGGTGATTCTTCGCGTGTGGTCATGTGCTATGTTTGCCAATTTTGTACGTTTTGTTTTGCTTGCGCTTTTTTATAGCGACTTTCCCGATATGTCGTGATATATGTATAACTTTCATATTTAAACGTTTGGTGAGATTGATAAGTCTTTTTTTTTTGGATAAATTGCATTAATTATTTTAATGGTTATGCTATAATTAATATTATAGGTTTTGTAGTTGTAATCTTTCGTTAACAAATTTTGGTAGAAATTTATTATGGCATAATAAGTTTTTATATTTTTTTTCATTAATTATTCTTCAAACGGTAACGGATTACGACAATCATAAAAATGTTGATTGATAATCACGTTTCACGTTTTACATCTGGATTCATAAAGAGCATCTTTTATTTTATGCAAATGATTACTTTACTAAGCAGTGGTAAAAGGACAAGTCGACGCTACCTAGTGCGTTCACGTTGAACTAAAATTTGTTTATCAATCTCATTTAATCAAAGAAAACATGAATATTTGCAAGACTAAAATTTGTCAGTGCACTCATATATTATGAAATTAATAAAGTATTGTGATACGATTGCAACGTGCAGCAGTAAATGAATCTTTGAAAAATATATTTTTGGCTGCATCATCAATTAAAATACGGAAGAAGCCTCGCCGTCGACTTCTGTTCTCTCCTCGGGCTTATACTTTCGGCACCGGAAATTAAAAAACGAAAAAAGGTCCCTATTAAATCCGATTTTCGGCCAATTTCACGGGGCGTGCTGAGCGCGGCGTGAATCTGATCGACGAATAATTCCTTATATGAAAAATATAGAAAATCAAGGATCATTTGATTGGATTTGTTGTTACATTTTTGATGAATTAGTTCAAAAAACATTTGGGTCTGCTGTGAGTAAG
>JAWWMK010000008.1:534123-561100 GCA_035047105.1 Galeopsomyia nigrocyanea
AATTGGAGGTGTGATTTTCCGATTGAAAAATTGGATGTGTGATTTTTTGTCTCGGCAAACTGGAGGTGGGATTTTCGTAAACTACTCGTTGGATATGGGATCTTTTTCCACTGACCCGACGAAATGATTAATTTGAAAATGGAGTAATATACCCAATCAATTCATATGGTGAAATCATTCTAGATCATTTCTATATTTTAAATTTGAAGTAAAAGTCTTCAAAAATTATTTCTGCTGTCTCCTAAAAATATGTATACTGTTAAATATCAAAAGAATTTTCAACTCTCATCGCCAAATTTCAAATCTCCTCATCAAAAATTCATTGAACAGCGTATCAATAACTCAAACAAACATGAAGGCTTGGGAAAAAAAAATTTCATCAAGGGTAGCCAAACAATCGAAGGTAAAAAAAAAATATTGAGCACGCGAGAAGCTCAACAGACCGACGAAAAAAAAACTACGGGGACAGCAATCTCGTCGCAATTTCTTATTCATCGCAAAAAAGACAACGACAGATCGCGCACAAGCCCTCTGGTCGGTCGCACCGAGAGAGCAAGAAAGCCAATGGTTCTGTCTCTCTCTCTGTCTGGGTACACACAGCTCATCGTCGCTGATTTAATAAAAGAGCAGCTAGCAACTACCGGGGGCGTCGAGGCGACAACAACGTGCGACAACTCAGCAGAGTCTCTCTCTCAGTCGGTTGTAAATCGGTGCGAGAGAGAGAGACTTTGCGCGATTACCATAGACATGCCAGCAGTTGCGCGTTGATTATAAACATAATTAAAAACAAGGGAGCGTGTAGGCAAGTCTGTCTCTCTTTCTCTGCTGGCGCCCCCTTTGGATGCTGAGGCAACTCCGGTGGTCCGCCACGTTCCTCTGCCGATTATCCAGCGAATCTACTGCACACACACACACACATACACACACACACACACACACACACACATACACACACAAGGCCCCACTTTCCAATCGCGTAATTAATTCCCGTATACGCGCGTCCTGTCCTCCTCCCGACGTCGTCGTCGTCGTATACTTGCTAAATACTCTCTTTGCTTTATTTGCTTGCTCTATGGACAAAGGACTGCAGCTCTCTCTCTCTCTCTCTCTCTCTCTCTCTTTCTGCGTGGGCGGATCGTCTCTCGCTCGGTTGCTCGCGAGCTAATTGTCATCTGCAAAAATTCTGCCCAAGTAATATCAATCCACTCGGTCGACATATAATACTTCATGTCAATTAAATGCCGGGATAGCTCTCGCGGGGACAAAGGACCAAAGTCTTTCTCTCTCTCTCTGTTGTTGGCCATATGTTAATTCAGCTGACGCGCGGTGACGGGGGCAGCAAGCGGCGGCGGCGACAAGTCGGTGAACGGTTTTATCGAAAAACCTCAGAGCTGACGACGAAGAATGGGGAAAAACGGACGCGACGTTTCAAATTATATATATAAATATATCCCATATACAGAACGAAGCAGGCAAAGAGCTACGAGAGATCGCTGCCCCTTAAAAACCACACAGACAAACCCCAATTTGGATTCTAACGAGCATAATATTTTAAGTCCGGACCTCTCTCTCTCTCTCTCTCTCTCTCTCTCTCTCTCTCTCTCGCATAAAGATCATTATCGGTACAGTCGCGTATATATATATATATATATATATATATATACGTATATATACCAAAGTCGCCACGCGGCTGTCGTCTTGCTGTCCCTTCAGTCTCTCTCTCTCTCTCTCTCTCTCTCTCTCTCTCTCTTTCTCCTTTCTGCCTTGGATCTTTGGCTTCTTTTCTGAAATAAAGCATGAAATCGGTCGCCGTGAATAGACCCGACATCACGACGATCTATCTGTTTTCCGGAAATCGAACGATCAACACTGCAGCTATTAGAATTACATAAATGTCGAATTGCGTTTGAATATATTGATGGCTGGCTTTCGGATAACGTGTGTGTAAAATTTTATGAACTATTGATATAGTGGTAACTTTTTCACTGCTATAGAGGGAGTCATCTATCGCACAAGTGAATTTATTTTCTCATGAGATTAACTTTTGCTGATTTATTTTTCGAAATGTAAAATTGCAACATTTGGATCATTTAAATGTGAAGCAATGGTCTTTTTGATTCGTTTTTTTCCTCCGTCTCATTTTAGAATGCAAAGCTCATCAGATCTGACACTTGTTAGGCTGTGAGACCAAATAAAGTTTTCTTTACAATATATATTTCTTTTTTTCATCGATCAGTGTTGAACGCAAAGTTTAGCAAATTCCCAACGACTGGCAAATTACTATATACAGCAGCGTTGCAATCGAAAAAGTCGAACTCGCGTTCACATCCGAACAAATTACAGACCATCTGCGAAAGAGCATTTCCTGAAAAGTCGCGGTATGTTTCGAGCAAAAGAGTATATATATAGACAAAGACGAACAAAACAAAAACAAAACGAAAAATGGGGGAAGGGTTGATGGTGGGCGAGAGCGAGCAGCAACTGGGCAACAACGGCTAATTACACGCTGTTGGCGTATCGCTCAGTAAGAGAGAGAGAGAGAGAGAGAGAGAGAGAGAGAGAGAGAGAGAGAGAGAGAGAGGCCATAACAAAAAGGGCATAAAGCGATCATGAGGTGCAGTTTCGCAGTGTCTTGCATGCTAAGGCAGCAGCTGCTGCTGCTGCTCTCAGGGAATTTGCAAACGAATCCGATCGGATCTCTCCCCGCCCCGTTCGCTTGCAGCACCAGCAGCAGCTCTTCACCTATGACCTCTCCGCCATATTCTCTCCTTCTACTTTATATCCTTTACCTTCGGCGCACACGCGAAAGAGAGAGCGAGAGAGAGAGAACCTCCCTTTTCTTACTTTTTGTTGTTGTTGGTTCGGCTGCCATCTTCCCACGTGATCTTTCTCGGTATCGAGCGAATACTATTAGCACGTACGCGCTGCCCGATTAGCCATCATTATTCGGCCCTTCGTTAACCACACATGGATCCATCGATAAACTGTATGCAAGAGGAGGAAGAGGAGGTAGGGGACCCACGAATTTCTCTCACGTGTACGTCTCTCCTTACTCTTCTTATTTTTTCAGTCAAAAGATTTGTAAACGAAACAAAGAGCGAAGAAAAAAGAATTTATTAATACGAAGCAGCCAACGTAAACGTCGCGCTCATTAAAACTCGGAACCCTTAACAGCCTCATAAACATCTGCAGCTTCGATATATATAAGAGTGAGAGACTATATCAGACGGCAAAATGTGCAGGAAACGCGCAGCTCGAAGGAGAGAAAGATCGCGTGATTCATCCTGCGTCACTTTACCACTCTATCAATTACCCCGAGTGCGCGCGCGCGAGAGATGATCTTCGCGATGGGAACTTTTCGAAAACGAGTTAACTACCTCCTTGCTTGCACGCACGTATATACCATGCTGTTCAACTCTGTGTATGTGTGTGGGTAGGATAATAATTTGTATCTTGGGCGATATGCCACGGTTGTAAAATGCCCTTTTCACCGATACACGCACAACGTGTGTGTATATATACAACAAAAAAAAACAACAACAACAAGCTTTGCACAGCGCTCGGTTCTCTTTTCTTTCGAATCGTGCGTTGCCATACTTCGTCGATTCTAATTGAGCTCGCGCCAGCCCTTTTGCTGCGCGATATCTCTTTTGCTCGGGATCGCCGGTTATTTGGCAGGCTTTATAGGGGTTGAGGCGTTCTGAAGTTCCAATAATTCAGTGGAAGAATGAGAGATCCAGATGGTGCTGTAATATATAGCAGTATTTTCGATATCGAAAGTTGAATAGTTTAAACGATTCCGTTTTGTTATGATACTTTGTGTTCTTGCAACCACTCATAGAGTGCGTTGGGAAGCTGTTATCAAAATTAATCGAGTTATTTGGTAAAATATATTTAGAAGTGTTGGATTATTAAAAATTATTAATGAAGATATTTTCATTAATCCAATTGTCTTGCACCCTCCCCCATTAAGATAATTTTAAATTAGAATGTAATTCTTGAGAATGTTTAATATTGTTCGTGATAACAAAAGCGATGAATAAGGTCACTCCAAAAACGTCTATTTTAGCAAAAAATAACAAAAATTCTAGATTCCACATCAAACGTGAGAAACAGAGTGTAGTCGCTTTACTTTATCGAAAAATAAAAATTCACAACGTCAGCCCGGTAGATTTACCACTTCCATCCATCATAAACTTGGAGGGCCAGTAAAATAAATTAAGCGGCGACAACGTTACACGTATGCGCGAGCGCAGCTATCATTTTATGAGCGCAAAATAAAATAGCTCTCCACGTATATACTATGCACACATACACGGCACTCACGCACACGAAGCGAAGGGTGTGGTCCGCGGGTGGTGTTTTAATTTTAACCTTCGATCTCTCCTCCCCTTTTTCTGCATTTCAACGATTATAATTGTTTTATCGAGCAATCCGATCTCCCTTTAGTTTCTTCTTTACTTTTTTTAATCGTTTTTCCGTAGCTTTGTCTCCGCGTTTCCAGATTTGTTTTTTCTTTTGCGAAATAATTTATGCGACTCATGAATTTTATGATGATACACCGCGAGAGAAGAGCTCGTTAATGAATAAAGTGGACATAAAGTAAACCAAGATAAGAGATATGCTTTTTTTTAACGGATGAATAAGTTTATTTTTCTCTCATCTCGCGAAACTCTCGCGCGCATGTATAAACACATTCTCGCGCAGAGACGTGTGCGATGTATAAGGCTATCGGTAATTCCGAAATAACGCGCTCGTTAAGGATTTTTCATTGCCATATAATATTTCTTATGATAGCATTAACAGGATATCGAGGAGCTCTCGTGGACAGAAGTCATAAACGCAACATTTGTATTAAATGAGTGTTAAAAGCATATGTATCAAATTTATTGATCCGTTCACCGCATACAGCTATAGACCAATCACACACACACACACACACACACACACACACACACACACACACACGCACGCATGGACATTTTACGTAGTAAGATGAGCCGTTAAGTTATTTTCGAATATATGGTATATAACATTTTACCAAAGATTTTTCGATCAAATTTTATTATTAAAGCTATTAAAAAGCAGAGATAAAAAGTTTCTTCTTTTTTTTTCGTCGCACGAACGACCGGATGCACCAGGGGTTAATTTCCTCATTAATCGTGAAACACGAGACACGTTTCGGAGGACCAAATTCTCACAATATAAATAATTTTGGGGAAAAAATTCACCAAAAGAAAAAAATGAGCCCTTGTATGGGTTAATAGAATCATTTTTTTCAGGTATAATTGGCCCAGCGATCAATCGTGCAGCACACGTGAGAGCAAAAGTGAGGGAGAGAGAGAGAGAAACGAAGGAGAGAAGGTGAAACACAAGAGGGAGAGAGTGTCGCCGGTCGTCGCACACCGGTGCAGGCTTTATAGATTCGTAGAAAGTTGTAAATCAAACGTTAATGGGGCCCCGTGTCGGGGCATAAAGAGGCTTGAAACAACGACGCATAACGATAAAGATAGAGCCTCTAAAGGATGTCATCCGGCGCTCGCTCTCTTCACTCTCTACCACCACGAGGTCAGTAGTAGTACCTGCGCGACGACCGTGAAGCTTTTTATGACCGCTCGCGCACGACACATTCCTTCTGAACTGTGTTATATATATATATTTTTTTTCGGTCACCGCGGGGCGACGGAGTCAGAAGGGAAAAGCGAAAACGTCTGTAAGTGAAATTCTCCAACGGCGCCATAGATGCGCTTCTTCGTTTTCTTTTTTTTTTTTATTTCGAGGGGTTTCCACTCATATCACGATATACATCTGGAATATGATCAGATGCGACGACAGTTGTCGAATTTCCGTCGGGGTTTAACCTACTGCCCCGTAAATTCTTGGTTATTAGTCAGCCGAGCGCCGAGCTTTGTTATTATGCGGATATATACGTCGTGTGTCCGCATTTTTGTGGTCGCCGCGCATTTGTTTCCCAGCATTTTAATTATTTGTGTTAATTTTAATTTTATGCCTGACTGAGTGGATTCGGAATATAAATGGCTATTTCTGTTTATTTTTTTCTAGAAAAAAAAAGCGTCGAATGTTTCTGTATAATAAGTATATTCTGTGAAAAAAAAGTTAGAATTCGAGTACGAGATCGATCGTGTATATATTTTTAATGGACAAATAATTTCGTGTAGTTGGAATATGCAATGGAAGCTCAAACAAATTCCATTTCCACGAGTAATTTGGATAGTTACGCAAATAACTCAACCGCGTAACGAGATATTTTTCAAAAATTCACCGTAATAGCTCGCACGAACGCAATCGATAAATCGAGCACGCGGCGCGCATTAACATTGTAAAGCATTTGATTGGCTTTTGTTATAGCTCTGCGAGCTGGTGTAGTTTATTATGCCGCAAGCCGCATGATCGACTCTCGACGCGGAGATAATGTACGGAAATAATCCGCGGAGGCTGCGATTGCGAGATTGATCGACGCCCCGCTTGTTTAAATAGACAGAAGCTGCACTGCGCGTATTAACCGCACACACACATACACACACACCGGAAGATGCCTCGGCGGTTTATTCCCCTATTTAATCGGCCATTATAATTAAAACATCGTTTTACTTTTTTTTTCTTCAGTTTTATTTCATTAGTTAGCCGATAGGTACCATTTGTAATATTTAACTAAAATTATGACCATCATCGGATATTCATTTGATGATTGGAGTTAATTTTTGATACTTCCGTTTCAAAAAAAAAAAAAATTTATTTAATTAGTTAGTTGATCTATATATCTACAGAAGCCAATCAAACATTTTTCCATACAGTAGCAAGATTATTTGAATTGAAAGACGTTTACGAGTCTGTATTTTATGAATCATTATAGTCAAGTTTTATGGATCGTTTATTGTTCCGCGTCAAATTGAACGATAGACCCGAGGAAAGAAAAATTTTCTTCAAAACGTAAATCATGCTTCTATTTTCGACGCCCCATCCACAATCTCCCTCTTTCTGTCTCTCTCTCTCTCTCTATCTCTGGCGTAAACCGGCATCGACGAAGACGCAACGTTATACACACACAAGGGCGAACATTGAAATTCCCCAAATTTTTTCTTCTTTTTTTTTTATTTTTAAAGGAGATTAAACTGGCATGTTTGCGTCACTGCAACAGTGAAGGCATCTGTGAAATTTTTCCTCGATGTACTCTCATTCAAAACTCCGCGCGCTCATCATAATATTTGGAAGCTCCGTTTCTATACACTGCTCGCGTTATATCGCGCGAGCGAGCTTGCGGTTCTTTGATTATTATTGTTACGAGGCATCGTATCCCTCCTTCTCCATCTCATCTTCCTCGTGCTATTTCACGAGTTATCGCTCGTTATTATACGTTTCCTCGTTTTTTTTATTTAACGACGATATACACAATTATAAAAAAATTTATTTTTCATTTTTTTGTTATACCGAGAAATCTGCGTGTATAGTACTCCGAATTTTCAAGCTAATTATAACCTTAAAAGTACGTATGGATTGCACATGATTAAAGTGGCGAAATAAATACAGTCGTTGGCGAGTTCATTAACGACACACGGCAGATAAATAAATGCAGATCAATCTGCAGTTTGAAGCGAACGAGTATACAACATACGCGCGCACGACCGAAGCGCATTAGTCAAGCGTATATATATAAAGCTCTCTCTCTGTACAAGGCATAAAAATCTCGACGTGCGTCCGAGGAATAAGGATTGGTTTTACGAGTTCGCGCCGACTTCGCCGGAGGCCAATGCAAAAAAAAAAACGCGCTTATGATGCTGCGATCGCTGTCCGCTCCATAATAACGCTAAAGCGCTCGCGCGCGAGCTATTTTGTTTTGTTTCGTTCTCTCTTCTACCTTCGCTTCTTCTTTTTCTTTTTTTTCGTTGCCTTAACATCGCCACTTCCGTTTAGGGAATCTTGACGCGCGGGATGAGCTTTTTTTTTCTATCGGTTCGCGCTTCAGCCATTAACGGTTGTCGTTGATGCGCGCGCGTGTAGATCTGAACTTTGTTTAGTAATTGATTTTATTTTTGTACGATAATAAGTAATTTTTGTGTCTGTGACAAGTTAATAAGTTTCAGTGAAATAAAGACTGATAATTCGAATTTTAGATAGATTCGGTAGAGCCTTGATGTTAGCTCCCGCACAATTTATTAACATCAATTAATTGCATAATTTATTGCATTTTACTTAAAAAAATGACCATTCTTTATAGTACACAAGTAGTAAATTAACTATAGACAAATTCATAAACATGACTCGAGTATTCTACGAGAGCATCTCTTTTTATACTCGAAGTGAGATTTGACATGATCAATATAGAAGTAGAAAGGATTAAAAAAAATTATTGCAACAATTACCATATCACATTCCAATATTCAATTTCTGTACACTTGATAAGTCATTTCTGGGCAATTTTGACGGAAACAAAGATATGTTCAATTGTATTCAAGTATTTTTCGATACATTTTTTGTTACAACTAATTTGTTTTTCATGTTTAAATTATAACGCGGCATATCTGTGATGATATTAAAATTTCTTTGAATCCATCTACAGTTCAATCTTTGAAATTTCATCTCCTACAAAAGACAACTATGAAGATTCCGTCTGAAAATCCGATAAAAAGTATATCCATGATTTTTAATAATTGACTTGTTTTCGAGGCAATAAATCCAGCGGATACGCTGCAGTGTACACATATACGGTATAGGGCAAGCATCCGATTACCAAGCAATTAATTGTAAGCGTCGGAGAGCCGTGACGACAAACAACACACATAGCCCCAGCGATAATCAGCCGAGGTATAGGCTCGTGCCGGGTTCCAAAAGAAAATTTGCCTGACACATCCTGCTGCATGGCATCGACGCCGGCAGCAGCAGCAACGGTGGATCGGCAGGTAGGTAGGTAGGTAGGCAGGCAGCTTCGTTAAAAATGACGGCATGTGGTTTTTGCTTGCAGCCTGCAGAATCTTTCTTCTCTCTAGCCGTGGCTCTGGCTCTCCCGCACGTGTACAGCTCCATAACCTAAACGGGAGTCACATACAGGTACAGAGAGAGAGAGAGAGAGAGAGCGAGAGAGAAAGAGCAATGCAGCGCATGCCTTGCCACCACCTGGACACGCGAGAATCAGCGGCCATTACACGCGGATGCAGTGTTGGCCGATCGGCAGCTGCGCTCAGGGCATTCCGCGCGCGTTAATGAATTTAATGACGCGACGCCGCCGCACCGCCGCTACTGCAATTAGCCCATTTTTCACCTACGACTTATAGCTGCTACTTCTTCGTTATCTTTTTTTTTCTTCTTCTTCTTCATCCTTTTCTTTCTTTTTTCGTCGTAGAAATTTTTCGCGCGCGAGCAACACTCGCGGTTGCAAAATCATTTTCCACGGCTCATGCGCGTTGACGTTCGACTTCAACGTTGCTCCCTTTGATGTGCGCTTCCTAAGAAAGAATGCCAATTTATTAAAGAAGCGCATTAATTACGCGCTCGATAAAGTGCCGACCGCGCGCGCGCCAAGACTGACAGAGAGCGCGCACGTATATATACAGACGCACACAGACAACGAATTAGCCAGTTAATTAATGGTATTCTGGAAGGCATAAATTTTTATTGCGAGAAAAACTTTACAGTGTGAATGATTTCACCTTAATTCCACTCATAATAAAACGAGAGCCTCGGAGGAAAAAGCCGCTCGCTCGCTTGCTACTATATATTCCTTTCTTCTTCTTCTTATATGCCTTCTTGTTTTTCTTTTTTATTATTCTTCTGGAACGTTATTCCAGGGTAAGATCTGCTTCTTTTTTTTCATCGAGCTTCCAGTACTTGCTAATTGACTTTTTATTAGTTTGAATTTTTAATCGACCGCGAGGCGGATGATATAAAGTGAGATTTCTTTTTATGGCAAATTGTAACGAAACATAAAACAAATCATTGGTTGGTTTACTTTCACGCGAAGCGAATATAAAAACTTATCACTTGAACTGCCACTTACGATACATTTATTGAAAATCGTATAAACAAATAAACGACGAGAAATATATTTCACGAGAATAGAAAGTATACAGCGGATATTTAAACTTGAAAAGAAAACGAAGGTTCGTCGAACAAAAAAAAAGTATATATAGAAATATGTCGCACAGATCAAAAAAAGCAAATCTTCAAAAAACATCCCTCGGTTCCCGCGTTTCAATTCCAAACTCATCTATATCCCCGAATAATACGTCGCATTGCCAAATAAAGCGTGACACTGCGAGCCCATCATAACGCATGATCGCACATGTCGCATGATGGTATATAAACGCCGCGAGCGACCTGGTTTTTGCGGATTATTTTTTAACGCTATAAGTGCGCACGGAATAGCGCAGCGCTGTCGCAGCTGCGTGCCGCCTCGTATAGATGATCCGTTGCGACAAGAAGAAAAACGACAATTATGAAGTGGCAGCATAGCGCAACAAGTTGGCGGGCGGCGGCTGTTCTATATAGCATCCAGCAAAGCGAAAAATAGGTCGGGCTTTAAACCATTTATTCACGGCTCGCTGGATTTCTCAAAATATTTTGTCGCGCGTGAGGTCCCCCCTCTCCCTCCTTACCTCTCTTTTTTTCCGCCAAACAGAGAGAGAGAAAGCGGAAGAAGGACAGTGCCGCGCTCGTGAACTATTGTACGCGAGCGTAGCTGCGTACGTCCTTGGTAAAATATAATGTTCGAGAGGGATGCGCCCGCTGTAATTAGCGTGAAAGTGCTGTCGGTGAGGGATTTCGATGGGACAATTTTTACGCTATTCAATGTCTTTTTTCTCTTTCTTTTCTCTCTCTCGGAGGGAATTTCTATTGATATTATATTTTTAGACATTGTCGTGCTGAATTGTTGTGCGCTGTTTCTCTTTTCGGGAGTTTCTATGGGGCGTTGATATCTTTTGTTAAATGTCAAAGAACGCGAAAAAGTAGTCTTATATTTTTGAGATTCTTGTGAGGGTTTTTTGTTTCTGTTAGAAAAGTACGTACTCTAGGTTTGCTATATTTCATTCGATTCAAAATCAGACTAGAATCAACGATTCAAGGTGCACACACTATCAAATATTCACAACTTATCTACAATGAACAAGTTTGAAGCTATTTTATTGCGCCACTATTCGGAACAGTATCGGAACTAGACTAATTCAATCAAAATTAATGTATATGTGTAACATGGTTTTGTTACGATATTCACATTTATTACTTGCATATTTTTCAAAGCACTATGACCTGCTAGTTAATTATAAAAATCCTTGTCCAAATGGTTGATGAGACGACCACTCGAAATTTTATAAATTCTCAAACGTCAACAAAAACCGTAACCTTTTTTAAAATTTTCATAAAATTCTTGAGTGACTAACTCTCCAATAATTATTACAAGCCGCTCATGCTTTTTTTTCTGCCATTTGCTTCGGTGGTGAACCCAATAATCATTAGCCGATAGGGCGTACAAAATTCGAGGTCCAATGCGCGCGAAACACGAGAGTAATATTGAGCGTGTGCGGCCGGGCCACACACACACACACACACACTCTCTCTCTCTCTCCACACATACAGAAACCGAGAGCATGAGAGTTCAGTGCCGATTGTGAGCTGTGCTGCAGCGACACATACAAACGCACACACATGCCGCGTCATTACGATCCGCTAATTAATTGTGATTTATCGAGCCGAAATGGATGCGAGCGACCCTATGTGGATTGTTCGGTTTGGCAGACTGATGCGATGGTATCGACCGATAAAAGAGCGTTTTGAATTGAGTGTACACTCAGAGTCATCGATCGCCTCTGTTTATCTAAACAGAGGATATAAAGTTCACGTGAAAGGAAAATTTCGAATAATTACAAAATCGATTGACGGAATTATCGGATATAAGAATATTCAGCGACACTAACAACAACGACAAGTATTTTGCGCATAAAGAAACGCCCCGTGTGTATGTGTGTGTGCGTGGGTGCGACAGCAGAGAGGTATAGTATCAACTCACGCGTGGACGAATTGACATTTGATGCATATTGCAACGGTTGTCGCGTTGTTGACGCGCTCTCGAACAATATTGAGGCCCGAATTGCAGCCGCCCTCCCGCCCGTTCGCCCGCGCTCGCGCAAATAACCATCCTCGGACATTATTTGTCCGCGTTTGCGACGCCCAACGAACGTTCGCGCTCTGTCTCTATATTTACATCGAACGCGATAGTTTCCGGCATATAGCTCTCTTCGTAATATCAGTCTTTTTTTTACCATTGCAGATTCATTCCGAGAGAGAGAGAAATATACAAGAGTTTATGGAACATTTTTTCAAATCTATGACTTTGTTGCCAGTATTTTTTAAGAAAATGCTTTGAAAAATAAAAAATTTCAGTTGCAATACATTTTTTTTGAACAAAATTTTAAGTTATTTTCAAGCCTCGAAGAGAAAAAAAACATGCATTTTAAAAATTCAAAAGGAAAAGAAGAAAAAGTAAAAAAGAAGCAACTCACAAAACTGGAGCGAGCCGACTTTTTATACCTCTGCTGCCTATATACTATAGCAAAGCGAAAAGGTGCGAGCTTGAATGCGCGCAGATGCTCTCGTATATACTTCTTCGGTTTTGCACCGTTGCCAAAGCAATATGTGCCAGTTTATTAATTATTAATGCGCTCTCTTTCTCTCGCTCTCTCTCTCTCTCTCTTTCTCTCTCTCTCTCTCTCTCTCTCTCTCTCTCTCTCCCGCGAGTGTTGGCGCGCTCTTATAGCATAAATCACTCGGACCCGGCTGGCCCTTCTTTTTTTTATACCTCTTTCACACTGCAAGGCTTTTGTTCGAAGCACGCGAGAAAGGGACGATGCTCGTTGCCGATAATGCGAGACAAATCGAATGACGATTTAATACTCGGCATTATATTTCACGACAATTGAAATATTCATTATCATAGCAAGGAGATGGTAGAAAAGTTGATTGAAAATAAAATTGGAAAGGTTTGCACACAAAGATACGAGTTGATGCCATCTGCAGTTTCATGCAATATATGTGTATACCTATACTTTAACTATATACACGGGAATGACGTAGTCTTTCAACCTCTTGCCTGGACTATAGTCCATCAATAGACGGAAACGTTTGTGTAATCTTATAACTAGTGCACGAATCTACTTTTGTTGCAAAACATTTTCAGCCTATTTAATATTGAGTAGATGTGTTTTTGGAAAGTGTGCTATAATAACATTTGTGAGAAAGAATCCGAAGGGTAATAAATAATACGCTCTACAGACTTTCCATAGTGAGGGATAGAGCGAGAGAGAGATAGATAGATAGATAGATAGGATCTTTATTAAACCAGAGGGTAGAACCCTGTGTGGTTGGGCGCAAAAATACAAAGCAATAATAAGTACACAATAAGTAATAAAGCTATGGAGTAAGCAGTGCGGTTGCACCTTTCATCGTTAAGCCAACAATGATACTTGTAACACACGTAGACCAACAAGCTCAAGTAAAATCTCGCTCTCTCACTCTCTGTATTTTTTTTTTGCAAGTCAAAGAGATAAAGCGAATCTCTCTCTCTCTCCGACTACATAACCACCTGCAAAAATCACGGTGTGCATATCGTAACCAAATCCCAAGAGAGAGAGAGAGAGAGAGAGAGAAAGAGAGCGCGATGCGGATTTTGGGCCTTTATTACATCTCTGACAGTTAGTCGGGAACCGGACAGGTTTGAGTATAGTTACTGCGTGCGAATGAACGTTTACTTAGTATTCTCATTTGAGATTATACTCTATTGAATCTTATCAACAGGTAGTGAATCTTGTAAATAGGTAGTTATCTAATAATTCTTATCGGAATTTATTCAAGAGTATGTTTTTCATCCAGCTTATCGCAGCTGTGCTATTCATAAGCAGGTGTCATTTAATAGGCCTTCCTACGCGTATTCGAAGTTCACAGGCATTAAAATTTCATTTCTCAAACGACCACTATATCTGGAGAATATGACTGGGGCGTTTTATATTTTAATGTTTAGCATGTTTAATTCCGATAAATTGTATCAAATGAGTTACTATTACTCATTTATAATATAATTACACAGTTTAAGTAAGAAAAAACGCATCGAAAACATTATTTTATTTAACTTTTAACAGCCAATTTAGGTTAAATGACCGAAACACGGATCAGAATTTTTCTTTTCCTTCTTCGTATTTAAATTTGTGAGAAAGGATTCGAAGGGTAATAAATAATACGCTCTACAGATTTTCCATAGTGAGGGATAGAGCGAGAGAGAGAGAGAGAGAGAGAAAGAGAGCGCGATGCGGATTTTGGGCCTTTACTACATCTCTGACAGTTAGTCGGGAACCGGACAGGTTTGAGTATAGTTACTGCGTGCGGATGAACGTTTACTTAGTATTCTCATTTGAGATTATACTCTATTGAATCTTATCAACAGGTAGTGAATCTTGTAGATAGGTAGTTATCTAATAATTCTTATCGGAATTTATTCAAGAGTATGTTTTTCATCTAGCTTATCGCAGCTGTGCTATTCATAAGCATGTGTCATTGAATAGGCATTTCTACGCGTATTCGAGGTTCACAGGCATTAAAATTTCATTTCTCAAACGATCAAATACGTCGTCATTCGTGTTTCAAACACGAACGTGCACGTTTCATATAATCAAACACGGACGAAACAAAGTATATTTAAAAGTTCCAAAATGAAGCTAATGCAAGGATATTTTCTACTATTGATTTTCAAATTTTGTGTGTTATCTTGCGTGTAAGTTTACAAACATCTTAGCGAAGTAATTTTAGTACGTAGATTTTTACACAGTTGTACAAAAAATTCTTTTAAAAGGTTATCCAAACTCATATCAGAAAAAGAGTCCCAAGTCGATTCTGTCATTGACTTACCAGATTATTTCCTTTTGGGTACTTGTACATCTGCTTTTCAAATTGAAGGTGCTTGGAATAGCAGCGGTAAGTTAATAAACAATATTAGTGATTAAAAGAACTATTTTATTCGATCATAAAACATTACATTGATATAGGCAAAAGCGAATCGTACATAGATTGGGCGATGCGTGAAATTTTCTATAATAATGCTTCGGCAAACGTTGCAAGTGATTCGTATCACAAATACAAAGAAGATGCAAAAGCTTTGAATGACATAGGGGTACGTTCTGATCAGTAAATTAATTCGTAAACTGAGCGAAAGTGTAATAATGAACCATGTTTAAACAGCTAAATTTATATCGATTCTCCATGAGTTGGGCAAGATTACTTCCAACTGGAGGTGTAGATAATGTAAATAAAGAAGGGGTTGAGTTCTATCACGCTGTTTTGGATGAATTAGAAAAAAATGGAGTTAAGCCCATAGTGATGCTCTATCACTATGACCATCCACTTATTCTAGAAAAATCAGGTGGTTGGCTCAATGATACGACTGTACAGCTGTATGTGGATTATGCACGATTTGTCTTCAAAGAATTTGGAAATCGAGTCAAATATTTTATAACTTTCAACGAGGCTAACTTATTCTGTAATGGGATGTATTCGCCCGTAGGTGGTCAAAATGATAGTAAGTCGAGCAATAACGATAATGAATGTACAATTTTATTAACCAGATTTTAAATTATGAATTTTGAAATCAGAAAAATCGATCAGAGCTTACGCATGCGGTCAAAATCTTTTGAAAGCTCATGCAGAAGTATACCACATGTATCACAATGAATTCAATTCTGAAAGTGATGGGCTGATTTCGATCAGTATAATTTGTGAAAATTTCGAAGCGAAGTATAAGGGCGATAATTTAACAGCTGATGTAGCTTTTGAATTTGGATGTGGATGGATTGCTCATCCGATCTTCTCAGAATCGGGAGATTATCCAAAATTGATGAAGCAATGGGTGCAAAATAACAGTCCAGTGGGTAAATCTAAACTTCCTACTTTGTCTGGAGAATGGATCAATAAAATTAGGTAATAAAAACGAGATTACAATTCGAGAACATTAATAGCAATATTAAGGTATCTCATTGAAAAATTCCTTTCAACTTGATTATAGAGGTGCAGCTGACTTCTTTGCGCTCTCTTATTATTCATCGCATCTAGTTGAACCCGCACCAATCAATTCGAGCCAACCAAGAAATTGGTATTTAACCGAGGATGCTAGAATCAAGCTCAGCAATGATCCTAATTGGATCCAAGCGTCAAACGGATTTTTTGTACGTACTCCACTGCCATATCATTTTCGGACATTTATGTTCATTTTTGTACGTTTAACATATAGGTTGTTCCTTCTGGTTTGAGAAATGTTCTTCAAAAGATCAGAAAAGAATATGACAATCCAACTGTTTATGTGATTGAAAATGGATACGCCAACGATGGTCGATTGAACGACACGGATAGAATTGAGTTTATGTATTCTCACATCAAAGAAATCATAAACGCCATAAAATATGGCAGATGCGACGTTCGAGCTTATATGTACTGGAGCTTGATTGACAGCTTTGAGTATATTGGTGGTTACACGTAAGTATGAAACAAAAGTAATAGTTCGTCATATTCTACAATATTGTCATCTATACATACACTTACAGGGCACGCTTTGGATTAACTCACGTGAACTTCGATGATCCAAACCGACCAAGAACTCTGAAGAAATCAGCCCTTTGGCTTCGCAAAGTCGTACAGTCGCGAAAATTATCGATCAATCTGTAAACAATTTTCCGAATAAATTTGAGCTCTTAGAAAATAATCGATTTGATTCCGCACAATTATCATAATTAACCTTTTGAACCAAATTTCTGAACAAACGTAAATCTTTCAGCTGAATCCTCAAGCACGTTCGTCAGCGCACAGATCAAACATAGCAGCGCGAAAATGCCAATGCAGCAATTCGAGAGAGGTAGAGAGATAGAGTTGGGTGGGAATCAATCATCCAAATCAATCATCGTGTGCCGTTCGAACGCATGCACAGTAGGCTCGTTGCGCTCGCTCGCTCGCGCGCTTGATGGTTAATTCGCAAAATCTACAGGGTGGTTGGTGGTGGTGGTGGTGGTGGTGGTAGTGGGAGGTTTCGCTGTTGTGACTCGAACTGAACTCCGGGCGCTGTGGATTCCATTACACAGAGAGCTGCACGCACACAAAGCGTATACTCGCCGAATGCGGAACGCACATATGCACATGCCTTTAGAGCCGTACAAATAGCCGCCGTTCTCTCTCTCCTCTCTCTCTCTCTCTCCTCGTATGTGTGCTTAGCGCGTCGTCGTTGGATTTGTATACTCTAGTGTGCGCGCCTGCTACTGCTGCTGCTGCTACTGCAGAGCTGTGAGGGAGGGAGGGAGGAGGCACACTCTAACGCGAAAGCCCAGTAGGCTGCAGTAGCGTGTGGGTCAACTTTGTTTGGATTCTCGCTCGTGTTGTCCTCGCTCGCTCGCTTCTTGATGCAAACTGCCCATTTGCAACTACAATCATCTCTCGACGTTAACGCTCGCGTTGCCCTCGGAATCCCTCCCTCTCTCTCTCTCTCTCTCCTGCTCGCGCGCAAACTATACGGATAAACGATGCCCAACCGCATCCACCTCGCAGTAACGCGATGCAAAGAGAAGCGCGGGCGCGGTACTCGCAGATATAGCGAAACGCGCAGAGGGCGAGGGCTGAAAATGCGCCTACACGGTGTGTGGTGTGGGAGGTATTCACCATTCTCGATCCCTGGCTGTACATGTATAGGGTTCGATAAATGTTTGGTTGATTAGGCAATGGACTTATGTAGACTAGGTGAACGAATCATGTTTTTATGATACGGGACGTATTTACTGATAAATTATTCACAAAATAATTCATAAAAGTATTCATAAAATAATGTAAAGTAACTTTTGAATAAGTTTATATTGTATTTATTACAGCTGAACGTAGTTTACGCGTAATGAACATTATAAGTGACAACTATTTCATAAAACGCTGAACTAATGCTAAAATTTAAACCTTACATCTTCATTGAATAGAAAAATTACAAAGCACGCTTTCCATTTCAGTAGAGCATATAATTTTACAATAAACTCCAAAATGTTTTAGTATTTTTTTTTACGATTATATTTTCGGAATTATTTGTGTGTTAAGCACCTGTACCTATATACACTAGAACGACTGGAGAACGAAATTGGTTCTGATTCAATTTAATAAATCTAAACTTCGCAGGTACTTATTAAAATTTGAAAATACAAGTATATATTACGGCGCATTAGTATCAAGAGCAATCCAAAAATTACAACAATATATATTCGGCATGCAAACGATCACGACCAAGAAAAGCTCGAAAAGCCTGAGGCCAGCAAGGTGCTACCGATGAGAGGATGGCGATAGATATGGACTCGCTGGCAAAAAAAAAAAAGAAACTCGCGGCAGTAGGCAGGCAAAAAAGAGAGGAAAAGATCGAGCGAGAGAGGCTGCAGAGAGATTGAAATTCTCAGTCTCCTCTCTCTCTCTCTCTCTCTCTCTCTCTTCGCGAATAAAGCATAAGCTAGCACCGATACACACACACACAGACACACATACACACAGACATACGCGAACTGCGGCGGATACACACTTTGGCGGCGGAGCCTTTCTTTTTCTCTCGCGTTGGAACTGGCGGGCGGTACAGTGGCGGCATAATGATATATATCTCGGGTGCTAAACGGCCCATTGTTCGCGGTAGCCTCTGACGAATTTGTATATGTTTATAATGGTGTGTATGTGTGTGCCGCCGCCGCCGCCGTTGCCGCCGACGCTGCCGCTGCTGCTGCTGCTGTGGTGCTCCGCGGCGCGTAAAGCGAAAATAACGAATCCAATCGGAGATATACGAATTGGTGCAATCCAAGAGAGAAAGAGAGAGAGAGAGAGAGAGAGAGAAAGAGAGAACCAAGGGGAACAATTTACACAGGAAGGAGCCAAGCGAGAGCCAACGATTATACTCTGATAAGAGGCGGCGAGTACACTCACCATGCCAAAGCGTCTCTATCTCTCGCTCTCTCTCCCTCCCTCTCTCTCTCGCTCTCGATCTGGATCTCTTTCTCTCTCTCTCTCTCTCTCTCTCTCTCTCTCTCTCGCACACGTTCTTTCTTTCTCACGCGGATCTCTCTTTCTCTCTCTCTTCGTTCATGTGTATGTGTATGTGTGTACGCATCGTAAATCCTCAATTGGCTGTTTCCCCTCGGAGGGCCGTTTTTTTTCGCGATTTTTTCCAAGCGATAAGGTGTTCCGCGCGTGCGTGTCTGCTATACTTATATATATACTTTCGGTGAAAGGGATGCATGAGAGGTTTTGCTATGTTTTAAAAGTCGCTTTTAAAATTCACCTTATAGAATACAATTAGCTCGCGCTGCTATTTGCCACTTCGATTCGCGCGGGAGCTTGCTTATCCGATCATTGATTCTCGTCATATAATATAAACGTCAAAATGAAAAAATTGCGCCATCGTAAATCTCGCAGTAGCTTTAGTGCATTGTTGTCACACAGTCGTTCCACTCATTGTATCACACGCACAGATATCTCTCGTTATTGTTATTACACGCGCCGAGCAAAGTGTCACTGCCTCTCAATCCCACTCGTGTGTCTGTGTTTTATTCATGCAAAAAAACCTTTCACCATTTTCCTACGAAGAAAATCTATGTACACGCGAATACGTTAGTAGTATATGTACGTATATAGCGAGGACACAACCGACAAACAGCTCGTATCGTTTACACGCATTAGCCTTATCGAGGCGCTTTATCCGCGAATAGTTTCTGGAATTGAGCTCGATAGGCAAATCGTTGTAGTTCGCTCGCGAGTGGCGTACACCAGAAAGAGAGAGAGAGAGAGAGAGAGAGAGAGAGAGAGAGAGAGAGAGAGAAAATAAGAAAAATCGCCACTTGTCACTCTCGCTCGACTCGACTCGATTCGAGCGAAAAACACTTGCGTGGAATCGATCAAATCCAATCCGTATACGCGTATACCTGCATGGAATATGTTTCCGAGAGAGCGGCGCGAGTGCCTGAATATAAATTCGGTGTAAGAGGTATGCACGGAAATTGAATATCTGTGGCGTCAGTGAGAGAGAGAGAGAGAGAGAGATTTGCGTACGTGTATGTGTATGTATTTATATATACGCACACGAAAAGCTTCTCTGTGTCCGGTGGTAATTGACGTGAGCGACGATCGAATATCTGCGCGCGGAATCCGCCGAATGTGCGCGCAGCTATTATTTTTAATCCCCCCGCGTACATTTCGCGCGTAGAGACACATCGGTGAGAATAAAAGGGAGAGACTGGGTCCTTCCTTTTATTTGGCCAACTGCATATGTGTGTGTGTGCGCGCGCGTGTGTATGTCGGGTGTCGAAGAGGCCGCGCGGATTTACGGGCCGCTTTGTATAAGGCCGCCTTCCTCAATTCAGCAATACTCGCGCGTATGTGTCCTCGCTCGCGTATTCCCTCCTACCTCCTCCCCCCTACCTCCTCCTTCTTCTTCGTTTCGTGAGTCGTCGACTGCGTGTTATGCGCGATTTAAAGCCAAAGACCTGTCTGCCCATCGGCATATACACACACATGGCAGCCTTGACGTTCATTAACCCGAGGATACTTCACTTCAACCCTCTTCGATATATTTGTGCGAATGTTCATTGCTGCACATGGGATGACAAAAAAAAACAAAGCAAATAGACAGGTGAGTTATTCTGACATGAAGTTTGCGTATTTATTTAGTTTGGGTATTTAGATGTAGGTGGATTGATTCTGTTCGGATGAAAAGTCAACTTGTAGACATTAATTGTAATGCTTAATCAATTTATCCTCGAATTTATCGCTACATCGATCGTGTAAGTTAAAAACCTGCACCTGCAAGAAAATATTTTGTTTCATAAGTCATTGAAATTCAGTTAGTCATTTTAGTACCACGTACCGAGTACAGTAGTGGTACTAAAATTTTGAACAATTTTACGAAGACTAGATGAAATATTGACTGTATTGAATGATATAGACAATACTGGTACAGACTGTCTGTTTCACATGTTTAAAAAAAATTCAAATTTTCTTGATATTGTCACTGTAATATTTGTATTCGAAAACTCATCCGCATACGCGAAAGAATACGAAATCTATGCGGAGTGATCGGGAATCGAAGAAGAAGAAGAAAGAGAAGAAGAAGCTGCGCAAAAATAGAGCAAAAGAGTGTCTGTCGGCTGGCGGTACAAATGGGCAAAACAGAGCGAGAGAGAGAGAGCCGGTTGCAGGTGGCGCGACCGCCGATAAATATGTCAGAGTAACCCAAGGCTCTCTCTCTCACTCTCGTTTTCTCTTTCTCTCTCTCTCTCTCTCTCTCTCTCTCTCTCTCTCTCTTCGGCAAGCTTTATCTCTCTTTTCTCGCACGCGCGTGCTGACCATCCTGCATACTTGAATATTGAACCGGATTATACCCATTGTTACAGAAATATTATATACGCGCTTGGTGCGATGTGAGCTTTCGATATACATTTAATTATAACCCGGGCTTTATTCGAACGAGATGGTACATTTGACCGATAAACAGTGGATTATATATATTCCTTTGAAGAGTGAATGAATCGAGAAGAATTAATTATTACATTATTCGGTGAAGTTGGCGAAGAGTCTGCTATATACGAGAGCGAGAGAGCGAGAGAGAGAGAGAGAGCAAGAGAGATCGTCGAGGATCGCCAATTAAATAAAACCCGTCCTCACGACAAAGGCTCTCTTTCTCGAGAGGACACAAAAAATAAACAAGTCGCTCGTTTTTTTTACTCATCCCCCTCCCCCCGCGGGTAGCACACACACATATATATATCGACATTAAAAATCCAAAGCTCTCACGCGATCCCTTCCCTCTGTCTCTCGGAATCCGCATGCAAAATTCGCGTATCGCTTCTCGCATCTGTCATATCCCTAATGAGGAGGCGGCGGTTATTATATGCCCCGGCGCGCGGCTACCGGCCCGATTTAAAAGGAGCGCTCGCTCGCGCGACCGAGGTGCCGAAAGATATATCGTTTCTCTTCTTCTTCTTCTTCTTCTTCTTCTTCTTCTCCTCCTCCTGCTCCTCCTTCTTCTCTTCTCTTCGTTCGCTCAGCCACCGAGTCGATATAATTTATGAAATTTATCCCAGCGCGTCCGCTGCGAAATTACGAGATTATAAATGGACGATTAACGTCGGCCTTGTTTATAAAGCATAAATTTCTCTCTCGCGACTGTTTGCTCAAGCGCGCGCGCGCTCTCGCGCGGCTTCTGTATAATATTTTTCCAGCGCGTAATTGAGTTACGCTCTCGCTCGACGATCTCGGCGCGGTAAAAGTATATAGTATGGGAATTCCGCCTTTTTTTTTCTCCGCGTGGAATATAATGCCGGCAATCGCCGAAAAACCGGCGAGCTGCTTCTCTTTCGAGTTTCACTCGAAGACGTTAATCACTTGGCTGAAATTACGTGCCTTTTATTTGAATAAAGGGATTTATTTATCGCTTCATCAGTCTAAAATTAAAAGATCCAAAGCCATATATATACAACGGAGATTCCGATATTCCGGCAGCAGCGCGGGATGTGTAATTAAGGTGCGCGGAATACCTCGAAATCGTCGCGCGCACGCGGGGCAAAAATAAAGGGGGGGAAAAAACACGCGACGACTCTTTTACGCCCCGAAAATTTCGAGCGAAATAATTCCAACGAGTTTTTCGCTAGAAGCGAAATCCGAAAGAGAGGGAACTTCCATATCTCTATATACGTCTGTTGGAGTAGCAGCAGCTCGCTCGTGGCGAATCTGTATAAAAACGCGTTGAGCGACGACGACGACGACGACGACGACTACGAGGAGGAGGGCGACGATAGTTTTGCCCGTAAATGGATGTGGAGCAAAGCGAGTATAGGTATATATATGCATGTTACAAAATCACACAGCGCGAGTCAGCTATATTTGTAGCCTATACGCGTGTCTCTACATAATTGCGAGCAGAGTGAGTTGAGCTTGACGTTTTTTTTTTCTTTTTCGAAAGAGTTTGATTTGGAGCAGCAGTAGCAGCAGCGAGAGAGAGAGAGAGAGAGACTTGTGATTATACACAGCTGTACGCTGGAATTCTGGCACGCGCTCGCGGTGCGATTCCAGAATGCCTTGGCAGCTCTCTGCGAGAGATGATGAATAAACGTTTGCTAAAGCATTGACTGCTTTTTCGCTCTGCTTTTGGCGATGCACGATGTCACCTGGGTAATTTCTGAACGTTGCATCAGTTCGATTAAAGTCAGGTGTTGCTCGTGTGCCAATTTTTTTTTCTTCTTCTTGTCGATTTGATCGGTTTTACGGTAATTGTTGAGAATATTTTATTTATCGGCTTGTATTTTTTAAATATTTTTTCTATTTGTTTTCAGTTTGCAAACGAACGCTAAATAAGAGTCTCGAAAAGTTAAATAGTCTCACAATTCAATGGTTTAAAAAAAAACTAGTTCAGAAATAATTTAAAAATTAATTCAACTTATTATAGAGCAAGTTCTTATCTCTTATCAAAATGTTAGATCGCTATGTATAATAATTGTAGTTTTCGCCATCTACCCACAGTAGAGTTTATCTATTCCAGGCGCAAAACGAAACTCGCAACAAAAACGAACGATTCGAAAACTCGACCGCTATTACTTATACTGAAACTCGTGTCTTTACGAAATCAAGTTATATCCATACGCTAAATGTCTCAAATAAAATCGTTGGACATCTTTAAAACGTCCCCGTAAATCTACATTCATCAAGCTTAATTAACATTGAAAATATATGTATAAAGCGACGGGTCGTGCACTCGTAATGTTTTCTTCGAAGATGTACGTGGTGTATACTCTGAAGAACACGAGCAAAAATGAAACAAGTTTGTGTCGAGAGTTAGGTAAATGAAAAAAAAAAGAAAAAAAATCACTGACAGATATAATTAACGCTCCGATTATATACGAAACAGCACTTTTTATATATCTTGAAACGGCGGCGCGCGAGAGTTATTACACAAAAATTCTGCGCGAAAAATATGTAATTCACCGCGAGCACCGCAAGAGAGCAACGGAGGGAATGCGTTCTGATTTCTGGCGTTTCTCAACTTGACGTGCCAAATGAAATTATGGCGCGCCTCGGCCAAGAAATGAGCGCAAAAACCAAAAGTATGTAGGCTCGGCGAACGCGCGCGCGCGCTTTCTTGTCCAACGACTTTTTCTATACTGGGCAATTCTTATCGTTGCTTTTTTTTTTTCTTCTTGCCTTCTCTCTTTCCCTTCCTTACTCGCGCTCATATCTCTCGCAGAAGCCAGAGACAATCACGCGCGGAATAGCTTTTTTTTTCTTTTTTTTTTGTCGTTGCACAATTTTTCTCACGACTTTTCCGCGCGCGCGCGCGAGATGCATAATTTATATCGTTTCTAATCCGTCGGCAGGTGTAAGAAGAACCAAGAAGAAGAAGAAAAAAAATAACAGAGACAACAGATAGTATAATTGCCCACATGGTTGCGCGTCGGCGTAACTCATGCGCCGCGTCGCAGTTTAAAATTTATAATCGATAAATGAACCCGTAGGTTGTGTGTGTGTATGTATGTTGCCTAGACCCGTAAGTCAATAAGCTTCTGAGAAATCGCTCATGATTAACGGTCGCTTATTACGGCGAGGAGAAGATGAAGAAGAAGAAGAAGAAAAAAAAGGACGAACATGATTTTCAATTTCATTAAGGCGATTATCGCGAGCCGCATAAATCCTCAATATATATACACACTTGTGCGGCGCGTTGTAATCATGCTCGACTCATCTATATATAAATATATATTGGCAATTCTCGCGCAGGTGTCGCGGAAAAATCGTTTGCAGCAGAGAGCAGAAGAGAGAGCCTCTATATCGATCAAGGATGCGAGACAATAAAAACTCACTGTGACTATCAGATGCCAAATACGGCACGGGATGCTTGACTTATGAGTAATTTGTGGATTGAAACTGACATGGGCTTTCGTGGTGTTGGTGTGTGTTTGCTTGTCTATGTGACTCATGATTTATGGCAGCGACAATTTATGTGTGTCAATCAAACTACATCACACATACGCACATACACGTATACGTGCGTTGAAAGGCTGTTTAGGACAAATCTTTTGCGCTACTGGCTGGACTTGACTTATATTTTTCACTGCCGTCTAGGGAAGTTTGCGTTATGGACAAATTGATCTTTTCTTTTTTTTTTCATTTGGCTTAATTGCCTCCTTCTTTTTATATATAAAAAACAAACTCAGCTGGAGGTAGAATCGCGTCGACTAGAATGCCAAGAATTTTGATGACCGTTTAGAGAGAAGAAAGAAAAAAAAAGAAAAATTAATTATTTCGATTGACAAGCTCGACGTACGGATGAAGAATTAAAAGGCAAGTTCGCAAAATAACAGCGATATCAATTAGCCGAGCAAGTACGAAAAATCAATAAGTCGTCGATGCGGCTAAAAGAAATCTGTCAGTAGCAGCGACTCGCCCGAAGCTGCCAGCTCAGTAGAATCGAAGCAGCAGCAGCAGTCAGCCCACGAGGGAGATGAAATTTTCTCAAAGCTTTGGCATTGCTATGGCGCACAATACGTATACACGCGGCACGAGATCCCAGGCCAGTTGCCGTCAATTAAAGTCGCGGCAAATAAATAAATGATTCCGTCGGTAAAAGCAACTCTGCTCTGCTGTCTCAAGAGGTCTCATTAACCGTTCCTCTCTCTCGCTCTATCTCGCTCTCTCTCTCTCTGTATGTCCGTCAATTATATAATAATAAGCCGATAATAATTGCATTGGGCCGGTGCATCGAGTCGAGAGTTCACTTCCCTCTTACTCTCCTGCGGGCGGTGCATTTTTTTTCACTCTCTCTCTCTCTCTCTCTCTCTCTCTCACTCACTCCTTTGTGTATGTATATACCAGCAATGACACTGACACTGAATACCACCACTCCAATGTAATTCGGTCGATGACTGCCAAGGGGTCGAGAATTATATATACATGGTACATTGATGAATTAGACCAAGGTTATAACATCCGTTATTCCGATATAATTGCTCCGCGCGAGATAGTCTAATGAGAGAGAATATTATTATAAACTCATATATACGACTTTATGTATAAACACGCGATGACTGCGAAAATTTATGGCGGCAATGCGCTTCTGTATATATGTGTTAGACCACTCTCTCGCTCCGGCTGCAGCCTCACCATTCTTATTTTTTTTTACATTGCATACGTGCCGCTAATAGCCTCAGCCGTTGATTTATACGTTTATTATTGTCTGAATATTGATGAGCGATTAATAACGCTGTATACCTTCTTCTTTTTTTTCTTCTTCTTCTTTCTTCTTCTTCTCACCGCGAAGGATTTCCAGAGTTTATCGATTTTTATCTGCGCGCGCGCGTTCGATAAAACAATGCCGCGTTAATTTTATTCTATTTTTTTCCCTCGTGAACGGTAGCTTCTGATTATTTAATTCGCGCGAGAGTTGAGATTAATGAAAAAGCAAAATAGTATAATCGAAAGCGAACAAAAAAAAATCGCGAAAAATAGCTCTTCTTTTTTCCAATTTACATGCGCACGGAGAATAATCGAACGAGCAAAGTCAATAACGATTGGTTTATATGCTCGTTCTTAATTACCGATTTACCTCTAATTTATGGCCATTGTGTAAGTTGATAAATCAATTAAAATACAACGAGAGTTACACATACACACAGAGCGGTACGGCGGCGGCACAATAACGCCATTATGTAAGCGCGCAGCAGCAGCAGCAGCAGCAGCAGCTCGGTGCTGCATGCACTTTTTAAACGCAATAAACATATCCTCTCGCCAGCGGCAGTAACAGCAGCAGTAGCTCTCTCGTGAAATAATTGAATAAATCGTATAATTACCCTACACGTACATATAAAATTTGATTAGCCCAATTAAAGCATTCGCTCTCTCTCTCTCTCTCTCTCTCTCTCTCTCTCTCTCTCTCTCTCTCTCT